>CBMN010751405.1:0-15905 GCA_000582825.1 Hordeum pubiflorum | reverse complement strand
GGCTTTGGGCGGTGAGAGGATGGGGGCTAAATAGGGCGACCGAATCGACAATCGGTGGAAGGTGATCGAAATCCTCCCGCCGATTTTTCCGAGACGCGCGCGAGCTCGCACCATCTCCCTGGTCGCACGAGCTCAGCGCGGTGTTCCCCTTCCCTACTTCTCACGAGGTTGGCTCTAGAGAAACTGCCGATTCGGGCGTAGCTCTTGGGCCTGGCTCGGAGTGCTTTAAAGTTTGTGCCATGCAGGCCGAATAGTATATGTGGGGTAGCCAAACAGCCTGTTTCCTTCCGCGTGGGCCTGGTTGGGCCTTATGCGGGCAACCAAACACGCCCTTTGTGAATGGAACATGTGTATTCGTGCGCGGTGTTGGACCAACTGAGTCTGGATTGCTGGGAATCGGGTATTCATGCTTGCCAACCAGTTCGCTATGATCAATGAGTGGTGGGAGAACATGTTGAATGCGGTGCCGAGGTTAAACGTGCGAGGAGTGTCTACCTTCTATACGCGGCATGGAACATCTGGAACAAGCGTAACGGGCGAATCTTCACTGACAGGTGTCTCACGTACATCGAGACAACCTCCCTTGTTGCCGACGACATTAAGGGAGGGTTGGGGCTTACAGGAAACATATGCCTAGGGTTCAGTTTGAGGGCGAGTAATCCTTTTTTGTGTTCTGCATCATTTATACATTTCTCTTATACTTCTTAATGAACATGCAACGTTCTTGATGGTTGCTCCAAAGATGAAGCACTTCCAAGCTACCTTGCTTACCCTATAGAGCACTAGATCTACGGTTTTGGAAAGAGTAAGATGACATGCTAGATCTTGGGTTATCAAATTGAATAATATGACATGTCATCCAACCTATGACAAACGAAATTCTAAAGGGGTCGTAAATTTATGCTCGGAAGAAATTTGTATTTTTGTAAATGATGATCATTTCACAACCATGTGAATCAAATAAACATTTGAGCTTAAGTTTGAAAGATCACAAATGCCCGCCAACTCACCACTTCTGCAGAGCTTAAGAAGTTAATCCACACCAATGACCAAATACAACAAGCCTTCTCTTCCAAGATGAGATAGGATACCTCTATAAAATGTGTTTAAGTGATGGGTGATAGGCCATGCACTTGCCTTGGATAGATGTCCTCCCACAACTCTCCTCGTTCTTTCCCACATCTTCATTTTTTCCTTTTTTCTGTTTGTTTGGATCTTGTGTTGGTGCCAGGTACTCATAGTCCAGTGGTGTCCTTAGAACATTCAATTCATATAGAGTAAGCGACACACCATCCAAGCTACTAGAAAAATGTGTTTTCAATATATGATCATTAACCTATGATTGGAAGAAATTTGTACATGTGAAAAACATCGATCATTGAACAAGCATGCAAACCCAAGCAATGGTTAATCTTAAGTATAAAAGGTGGCAAACGCCAGTCCCACTCTTCTATAGTCTTTTCATACGCCTTCCCTGTGTTTCCTCTTTCAGATTCATCTAGATCTTGTGTCGGTGCCAGGTATTCATAGTCCAAAGCTGTTCGTAGAACATTGTTGTTTTAGATAGAGTAAGATGACACGCCATCCAAGCCACACAAATAATGGTTTTGATTAGATGACTGAAAAATTATACTCGAAAGAAATTTGTATATTTGAAAAAGGACAATTGTTCGTTAACCGCCCCAGTCCAATCAACACTTTCTCTTGTGTTTGAAAGGTTGCAAATGCCCAACACGTTGTCCCACAATTCTTCTAGTATATACTTGTTCCCTCCACTTGTTTTCTCTTTTGATTTTATTTGGATCTTGTGTCGATTCTAGACATTCAAAGTCCAATGACGTTCTTAGAACATCTTCATTTTAGATAGAGTAGGATGTCATGCCATCTAAGCTAAGATTAAAGACGCAATCGAATAGATGGACATTAACTTATCCTCGTAATAAATATGTGTATTTGAAAAACGACGATGGTTGGATAAGGCATGAGTCCAATCAAAGTTTGCTCTTAAGTTTGAAAGGTGGCAAATGCCCAACGCGTAGTCTCGCTCTTCTCTATGGTGTCCTTAGAACATCATCATTTTAGATAGAGTAAGGTGAAACACCATCCAAGCTACGACAAAAGATGTATTGAATAGATGATCATTAACTTGTGCTCGAAGAAATTAGTATATTTGAAAAACGATGACCGTTGGATAAGCATGAAAATCCAATCAATGGTTGCTTCTAGGTTTGAAAGGTAGCGAATGAGCCGCCACACAGTCTCATTCTTCTCTAGTCTTTTTCGGGGCCTTCTACTTATTTCATCTTTCTGCTTTGTTTGGATCCCATGTCGGTGCTAGGTGTTTAGAGTCCAACGATGTTCTTAAAACATCATTATTCTAGATATAGTATGATGACATGTCATCCAAGCCACAAAAAAATGTGTTTTGAAGAGATGATTGCTAACTAATGCTCAGAAAAAAGATCTTTTTTAAAAGACGATTGTCGGTTAAGTACGCGACTCCAACTAACGGTTGCTCTAAAGTATGAAAGATCGCAAATGGGCCACGTAGTCCCAACTCCCACAATTCTCCTAGTATTCCCGCACATTCCACTTGTTTCCACCTTCGTTTTTGTTTGCATCTTATGTCAGTGCTAGGCATTCAAGGTTGAGTAGTTTAGATCATCGTCATTTTTATAGAGTAAGGTGGTCACCATCCAAGCCACGACAAAATACATTTTGAATATATGATCGTTAAGTTAGGCTCAGAAGAAATTTGCATTTTTGGAAAATGAGGACCGTTGGATAAGCGCACCAATCCAATCAACATTCTCTTAAGTTTGAAAGGCGGCAAGCACCCGCCAAATAGTCATGCACCTCTCCTAGTATTTTCCTGTGCCTTCTGCTTGCTTCCTCTTTTGGCTTTGTTTGGGTCGAGTGTCGGTGCAAGGTATTCCGAGTCCAATTGTGTTCTTAGAACACCCTTGTTTTTTATATATAGTAAGATGAAACACATACACGCTACGATTTCATTCTTGCTTACCTTCTTTCGAGACGAACATATGACTATTATCCAACGATGTATAGCAGCACATAAACCTATACTAGAATTATCTTGACTTTTTACTATCACACATCTGTATTTCTTCCTTACTTTGCATCCCTACCGACATAGTATACCACCGTGATGAAAACATGGTGCACATTAGGTAATTATAAACCAAGTCAGAGAGATAGAGAGAGAGAGGGAGGGAGAGAGAGAGAAAGGAAGGGACATCCACATGTTTCAGCTCTACGCCCTCTCTTGCTAAATTTATTACATTTTCTATTGTGCCTTCGGTTCAGGCCGCGACTATGATATTACTATACGGCATTTTGCCGGTCAGGTGCAAGAGGTAGAGCACGGAATTGAATTAGCAATTGTGTCGGTGCAGATACCAAGCCTTCGATCAAGGATCAAGTCGGGCAAAATTGGAAGGAGAAGCAACTCATCGCACTAGAGTAGAAGAAAGCACACGTAAGTAGGCACACTACACTGGACAGTAGCAAATAGCAAACCAAATCTTCTACTCCAAACCTCTTCATGGACTATCCTCTATGACAAATAGGTGTTTTGAATACATGATTCTTAACTTTTGCCTTGAGGAAGTTTGTACTTTTGAAAAACAATGGTTTGCTGGTGAAGCGCGCGAATCCAATCAATGGTTACTTTTAAGGTTGCAAATGTCTGCCATGTAATCGCACACTTCCCCTACTTACCTTTGGCCTTCTCATCATTTCCCCTTTTGACTTGTTTGAAGCATGTGTCGTTGCTAGGTATTTGGACTCCAGAGCAGTTATCAAAAGATCATTCCTTTTGCATTATTAGATAAAGTGAGACAACACTTCGTTGAAGATACATTAGAAGCTTTTTGAAGAGACGATTGTTAACATATGCCCTGAAGGAAATAGATTTTCAAAAAGAATGACCGTTACATAAGCGCACGAATCTAATCGATGGTTACTCCTTAATTGAATTTGAAAGGTCACTAATGCCCGCCACATGGTCCCGCGCTTCTCCTGCTCTTTTCCCACACATATCCCTAGTTTTCTGTTTCGGACTGTTTGGGAGCTCATGTCGGTGCTAAGTATTTTGGAGCCCATGGGTGTTCATAGAGTTATTGAATAGAGTAATAAGGTGACACACCGTCCATGCTACGACAGAAGTGCTTCAAGAGATGGCCATTAGCTTATGTCGAGGAGAAATTATATTTTAAAAAACCGATGAAATTAAGTGCATAATATAACCAACGGTTACTCTGAAATGGATTCTCTTCCCTTTCTGTATCCAAATCCCTGGTAGCAGAAAATGAGGGGAGGGAGACCAAGACAGCCTAATCTAGAGCACTACCAAGTTTTCTCCTGCGGAGCCTCCAACAGACCCCTCTCGAACAATCGCCATCCTCCATGGAGAACGGCCGAAGGAGGAGACAACCACCACCGGATGCCGCTCACAAGCACCTAAAAGTAGCTCTAGTCTGACACGATACCAAACTCCCCAGAGGCAATCCTTACTATATACCTAGCCCTAAACATAAACCTAGCTCTACTACGATCAGGGGACTCTCGCGCTCCACTCACATCTCCACACGGACCAACGTCACTATCGGGGAAGAAGAGGGAACCAGCTCGGCCTACCCTCAACACTGTGAGAGCAAGATAGAGAGGGATAGAGATAGAGAGACCGATTCACTGAGTTGTGTGGTAAATTTATTGAAGCTTTCTTTCGTTACGTGAAGCACTTCTATTCCAACTGGGTTCGGGGAGAATTACTAGTGGACATGTGTGTTCCCAAATTGCATTAGTATTGCTTCACATGCATCACTAACAACACTAAAATAGGAAAAAAAGAATTACAAACCACTAGTCCAACACAATTCTCTGCGCTTTGTGCAACTCCTTAACACAATGATCCAAGCCTCTAACTCCACCCTCGTGGCATGCGTGTCATTATAAGAAGTGGTATCGACCATCTACGACGTGGACGAGCGGCGACTGGAAAGCTAGGGTTCATCATAAGGGGGACAAGAGATGGTTTGATTCGGTTCGGGTCCAGCAAAAGAAAAGAGACGATTTTTTATTATTTTGAAAAAGAGTAGAATTCTATATCAATTGAGAAAAGACGAAAGATCAAAGCCCCAAAGCAAGATGGGGCAAATTATTCATTAAGAAGCAAACGATTCCCCGAAAAAAGAAGAAGCAAACAATTCCAAAGTGAGATTAAAATCATCTCTCTCTCTCTCCCAAGGAAAAAAAGGGTTTAAAACCAAATCCACCCTGAATCGAGCGAGCGGAATCAAAAAATTTCCTTAAAAAAAGAGTTGGTCTCACGACAACAATACTTTGTCCGCGTCATCATCTCACAAAGGAAACACCTAAACAACTCTCTTCCTCGGCGGCTTCCCACCAACCAAAGGCCGATGGACCAAGTCCTCAACCCCCTCGCCTCTAATCCAGAAAAATGCCTCACACACACGCACACCTCCCGCGCGACGCCGGTGCACGCACTTGGTCCACGCGCCAGGCGGCCTAGCCGCCGACCGGGGTCCAGCTGGGTCGCCCTCCGCACGGCCTCGGTCGGTCGCCCTCCCCTCGCCGATGAGAAAAGCCGCCCCGGGGCCCACGCTGTCCGCCGCTTTCCCTCACTCTTCCACACTCTTCCTCAGTCCTCCCACTCTCACCCCCCTCCCTCTCGCTTATCCCTTTCGGCCCTCACCTAGGGTTCTTGCCGAGGAGAAAACCCGAGAGATCGATCCATGAGGGCGGCGACCGCCGGCGGGGAGCTGCTCCGGCGTGCAGATCCGGTGGTCGGCCACCTCAAGATCCGCTGAAATCTTTCAGCATTGCTCCCTTGCTCGTGTTCTCTGACTCCTGGCCAACCTGTGCTGATTGCGAATATCTCTCCTCCGATTCCGTCCTTTTCGAGATCCTCCTTGTTCAGATCGCGTGCTGGAATCTGGTACGTGAGTGCGCAGCCCCATGTTCTTCCCTGTTGCTTTTCCCTTTATTTTTTTGTTGCTTGCCACGAGGGAAGATCTGTGGGAGTAAACGGTGCTAGTTCACGGTAAAAATATTTTGTAATGGATGGAGGATCTAGGTGCGGAGCTGCTAGGGTTTTACAAGTTTTTACATGGTTTCTATTCTTATATTAGATTCGTATTTTACCTTTTTTGATGCGCACAGACATTCCTGCTGCCATCCGTTTTGAGGTATATGAGGTTATTTTTATCCAGCGATTAGTTAAATCCCACGCACCCGGCGCGCCATCTAGATCTTGTACCAGTATTTTTCTAGCTCAAATGCACTGTTTTAGTTCCTCCTGGACTGGTAGTGAAAGCCGTGGATTCTCTTCATGTTCCAAAATTAACACCGGCTACCTGTTCTTCATGATCCAAGAACTTACCTGCTGTTCCAGCTTTTTCTGAAGTCCGAGTTCCTGCAGTGTGTAGAATAGGGCTAGCATAACTCTGTTGTTATCCTGCTTGATGAGTACAGTATAATGGATTTTTGTTGTAGTGTCCTCAGTTCAGTCGCTATACTTGTTGCGGATGTTTTTTCATTTATGTTGTAGTGTCCCCAGTTCAGTCGCTATACTTGTTGCGGATGTTTTTTCAAGATTGGTGATGTAGATGTTTTTCCCCACATGGCAGATGGAGAATTTTCTCACGAAATGTTCGGTTGAAAGCGACCTTGCCTGAATTGTTGATCCAAAGGTGCCAACCTCCTCTTCTTTCTGTACACCAACCATTCATTTTGTTGCCTAAAACAACCATTTAAAAGCCGTGCTTATTTTCTATTTTGCAGCTATTCTGGGGAATCAGTCGCTGTTGGTTGTATCTTTCTTCCTTTTCCGATCCTGAGTAGGAATTGTTTTTGTTGAAGACTGCCATTCAAGATGATGCAGAGGCCATTCCGCCCGGAGGAGTACTCCTTGAAGGAGACTACACCTCACCTTGGTGGGGCAGCTGCAGGTGACAAGCTCACCACCACCTATGACCTGGTTGAGCAGATGCAGTACCTTTATGTTCGAGTGGTAAAAGCAAAGGAACTTCCAAGTAAGGACCTCACTGGAAGTTGTGACCCGTATGTTGAGGTGAAGCTTGGGAATTATAAGGGCACAACTCGGCATTTTGAGAAGAAAACCAATCCTGAGTGGAACCAGGTGTTTGCCTTTTCAAAGGAGCGCATTCAGGCATCAGTAGTGGAGATTATCGTCAAAGATAAAGATTTTGTTAAAGATGACTATATTGGACGGGTTATGTTTGACCTGAATGAGGTCCCAAAGCGAGTGCCACCTGACAGCCCGTTGGCTCCACAATGGTATCGCTTGGAAGAACGGAATGGGCACAAGGTCAAAGGGGAGTTGATGTTAGCTGTTTGGATGGGTACTCAAGCAGATGAAGCATTTCCTGAAGCTTGGCACTCTGATGCGGCGTCAATCCCTGGTGATGGCCTTGCAAGTATTAGATCAAAAGTTTATCTTACTCCCAAGCTTTGGTATCTGCGTGTCAATGTCATTGAAGCACAAGATCTTATACCAAATGACAAGACCAGGTTCCCTGAGGTTTACGTCAAAGCAATGCTAGGAAACCAGGCTCTTAGAACCCGAGTATCACCAGGCAGGACTCTGAACCCAATGTGGAATGAGGACTTGATGTTTGTTGCAGCTGAGCCGTTTGAGGAGCACCTGATTTTGAGTGTAGAAGACAGGATTGCTCCAGGAAAGGATGATGTAATTGGGAGAACTGTCATTTCACTGCAGCATGTAGCTCGGAGGCTGGACCACAAGTTGCTGAACAGCCAGTGGTATAATCTTGAGAAGCATGTGATGGTGGATGGTGAGCAGAGGAAGGAGACCAAGTTCTCAAGCAGGATTCACTTGAGAATTTGTCTTGAAGGTGGATATCATGTCTTGGACGAATCGACACATTACAGTAGTGATCTAAGGCCAACTGCCAAACAGCTGTGGAAGCATAACATCGGGGTCCTTGAGCTGGGTATCTTGACTGCGCAGGGCCTGTTGCCTATGAAGACGAAGGATGGACGCGGCACGACTGACCCTTATTGTGTTGCTAAGTATGGGCAGAAATGGGTGCGTACAAGGACTATCATTGACAGTTTCACTCCCAAGTGGAACGAACAGTACACTTGGGAAGTGCATGATCCATGCACTGTGATTACTATTGGTGTATTTGACAACTGCCACTTGAATGGTGGGGAAAAGGCTAATGGTGCACGGGATACCAGAATTGGGAAGGTCCGCATCCGCCTCTCAACGCTAGAAACTGATCGGGTGTATACCCACTCATACCCTCTTATTGTTTTGACACCTGCTGGCGTTAAGAAAATGGGTGAGGTACAGCTTGCTGTCCGGTTCACCTGCTCATCACTGCTCAACATGATGACTCTGTATTCACAGCCCTTGCTGCCCAAGATGCACTATGTACACCCGCTGTCCGTGATCCAGGTTGATAACCTAAGACGCCAAGCAACCAACATTGTCTCAACAAGGCTGAGCCGTGCAGAACCTCCACTGCGAAAAGAAATTGTGGAGTACATGCTGGATGTGGATTCTCACATGTGGAGCATGAGAAAGAGCAAGGCAAACTTCTTCCGTATCATGGGTGTCTTGAGCCCTCTGATTGCAGTTGCTAGATGGTTCGATCAGATCTGTCACTGGAGGAACCCACTGACGACTATACTGATCCATGTCCTCTTTGTGATACTGGTTTTGTATCCTGAGCTGATACTGCCTACAATCTTTCTCTACCTATTCCTGATTGGAGTGTGGTATTACCGGTGGCGGTCGAGGCAGCCTCCGCACATGGACACTCGCCTCTCACATGCGGAGACAGCCCATCCTGATGAGCTTGATGAAGAGTTTGACACCTTCCCTACATCTCGCCCACCTGACATCGTAAGGATGCGGTACGACCGCCTCCGGAGCGTCGCTGGGAGGATCCAGACTGTTGTTGGTGATCTTGCAACACAAGGAGAGAGGCTGCAGTCTCTGCTGAGCTGGAGAGACCCGAGGGCCACCGCACTGTTCGTGACCTTCTGCTTCATCGCCGCAATCGTCCTGTACGTGACACCATTCCGCGTTGTGGTCTTCCTTGCAGGCCTGTACACCCTGAGGCACCCGAGGTTCCGCCACAAGATGCCGTCTGTCCCGTTGAACTTCTTCAGGAGGCTGCCGGCAAGGACTGATAGCATGCTGTAAGGTGCAACCGTCTCTTTCGCTCCGCGATCCGGCGCCTTCATTGTTTTGGTGGCTCGATGCTGAGCATGTTCTATAGCTGCAACTGAGATGATGCTGGGGTCGAAGCGTCGTTGCCAAAAAATTGAACTGAACTATGTCGTTGTTTGTAGCCTTTTGTGTGTCTGTGTTTTGGGACGGTTTTGAACCTTTCCTGTTGACGACTGAAACGCATGATGTGTGACTAGTTAATATGCATGTATTGTGCTATCATCTGCTGTGCTCTATCATCGTCTGCATTTGCATCTAATGTCTGCATGAGAAAATTCACTGTGTGCCTGGTAGGCTGGGACACTGGAGTGATTTTTTGCTGAACGACCGAAGCATGAACTGAATCCATGAGAACTTTTGCTGTCACTGAACCTGGGCTGGGATAAGTTTCAGGTCAGGTATGTATAAGCACTTGCGTGTTGTGTCTTTGCGCGCAGTTTATGTAGCAATCGCATTCACAGTTTGTAGCCATCCTCATCTACATCTTTTTCTTTTTCTTACCATTTTTTTTCATAAGAATGCTGATCTATCTTATTCGTTTTCGCACTTAACAGATGGACTGTTCCTTCACTCGCCCGCCCGAATATGACGGAAGAGTTTCACATTTATATGCCAAATTTGAATGTCAACTCCTCGATTTTTTTGATTGATTACACATGTTCAAAAATCAACTTCTTAGGCTGAAATACCTCAAAAAATAATTGGTTCCTGTCTTTGCATGCCAAGTACCTACACCAATTTAGGCTACTATATACACATTTTATAAGGAATTAGGTCGGTGTGTCGGAAATATCAAGGTCCACGTACTTGCTTACAGTTTTCCTCTCAAAAAGAAAATCCCCCTAATGCTTTTCAAAGTATATTCGTGCTAGTTAGGTAGACACATGGTAAAGTTCCAATCATACTTGAGATAATCGTCTATCCGCCCGCAAAAAATAAAATGGAAAAGATAATCGTCCATCCATACTGCCAGCAAAACCAGACTATCAAAGATAAAGCAGGCGCACACAGCAGCACTAACAATGGTCGCGCCATGGGCCGAGGTGAGATCTGCGCGGCTCAACAAGAAGCAAGCAACCTTTTAGAAAAAAAGGGTCGAAAATGCAACCAAAGCATTTGTCCATGGCTTCAGATCCCGCTCTTCGTTTTCCACCAAATGTTCCGTCTTGACATGTTCCTCTGCCGGTAATAAATGCAAGAACAATGGAAGCAAGCGAAGCATCGGGTAAAATAAATCTCAACTAATTAACTGCCAGCTAGTCTACCATGGCTAACTCGCATAACCCAGCAGTAAGTCGTCGGTTCATCACCAGCGTTTCACAGCACCTCGTGTTTGATCACAAAATCAAAGCATTCGAGTGACAGAGGCAAGTCAAAGGTGTAGAAGACTAGGTTTAGCCAATGTAACTCTCAATGTATTGATGGGGTGCAAAGTACACGTATATATAATATATAAGGTGGGTCTCAACCTCAATCTATATAAGGAATAAAAGGTGGATTTGGTGTGCAAGAAATACTATGCACATATATTCAACACCCCCCGCAGTGGAAGTGTCGTCGGAGACACAGAGACTGGACCGAAACTCCTCGAAGGTAGAAGTAAGCAATCTTTTGGTCATCACATCGGCGAACTGTTGTGCTGTCGAATCATGGAGAACTCGAACACGGCCAAGAGCTGCCTGTTCGCGCACAAAGTGGATATCAAGCTCGATGCGCTTCGTTCGGCGATGATGAACGGGGTTGGCGGAGAGATACACGACGGATACATTATCACAATATACCACCGTGGCCTGTGAGACACCTGAAGTAGCTGTCGAAGCCAGGAGCACTCGGCGACAGCATTGGCTACAACCCGGTATTCTGCCTCTGCGCTGGAGCACGATACCGTGGGTTGTTGAGGGAAGGATCAAGGTAGACACAATAACCGGATGTAGAACGCCGTGTGTCAGGACAGCCTGCCCAATCAGCATCGGAGTATGCCACCATGTCAGTAGAAGGAGATGCCGTCAAGGTTAGACCATAAGCCATAGTGCCACGAATGTAGCGAAGGATCCGTTTCACCAGTGTCCAATGAGAATCTCGAGGAGAATGCATGTGGAGACACACCTGCTGAACGGTGAACTGCAAGTCTTGCCTGGTAAGCATCAAGTACTTAAGAGCACCGACAATGGAGCGGTAAAAAGGAGCGTTCGAAGTTGGGGTACCATAAAGTGCAGAGAGCTTCGCCTTCATATCAACAGGAGTAGCAACAGGATGACAGTTGAGCATGCCAGCCTGCTCAAGTAACTCGTGAGCATACTTCTGTTGGTGAAGGAAAAACCCATCAGTGCGGCGAACTACCTCAATGCCGAGGAAATAGTGCAAGGGGCCCAAATCCTTGATAGCAAACTCAATGCGCAACCGAGAAGTGATCTGCTGAAGAAGCTCGGTGAAGGATGCTGTCAGGATAATGTCGTCGACATAGAGCAAGAGGTATGCAGTCGCAGAGCCATGATGATAAACAAACAACAAAGCATCCAAGCGAGTGATGCTGAACCCAAGCTGCCAAAGAAAGGCGGCGATACGCTGGTACCAGGCGCGCGGTGCTTGCTTGAGACCATAAAGAGAACGAGAAAGCAAGCACACGTGATCTGGATGAGTAGCATCGACGGAGCCACTGGGTTACTGACAATAGACCTGCTCAGCTAGATGACCATGGGAAAAGGCGTTGGAGACGTCCATCTGATGCACGGGCCAGGCACGAGAGACTGCAAGCTGGAGAACTGTGCGAATCGTGCCTGGTTTAACCACGGGTGCAAAAGTCTCGACGAAGTCAACACTAGCGCGCTGGCGGAACCCACGGTCCACCCAGCGGGCCTTGTAGCGCTCAAGAGTGCCGTCCGGACGAGTCTTATGGCGAAAGACCTACTTGCCACTGATGACGTTGGCATGACGTGGCCGAGGAACAAGCAGCCAGGTGCGATTCCTCTGAAGTGCATCGAACTCCTCTTGCATCGCAGCGAGCCAGTGAGGATCACGAAGAGCTGCTCGAGCTAACGACGGGACGGGTGATGGTGCCGAGGTGGAGAGAGCGAGAAGATACTCATCGCTGGAGTACCACCTGCTCGGGCAATGAATGCCAACGCGAGCGTGGGTCATCACATGTGGCAGTGGTGAAGTGGGCAGAGCCGGCACGACGACGGGCGAAGGTGGTGGCGAAGTTCCCATCGTGGCCGAGTCAGTAGTGGCCGCTAAGGCGTCAGTCAAGGCGGAGCCGACGGACGCCGAGCCGGCGGGCGAGAGGGGCGCCGAGACCTCCGCCGTGTCAGTCGAGCTGTGCGGCGACGGGACGGCCGAGGGGCCCGCCGTGTCAGTTGAGCGGCATGAAGAAGAGCCGGCTGGGGCAGCCGGGACCTCGAAGCCAGGAGGCGGCCCAAGGGCAGCACAGGAGCGTCCAGCAGGAAAAATACCGGGCGCCGACGATGGAGATGACGAGCCGTCGACCGGGGGTACCTGCTGAAAAGGAAATACCTTCTCATCAAAGTAAACATGTCGTGAAGTGAACACACGACGCGAGACCGGATCATAGCAGCGGTAGCCCTTGGTGTTTGGTGGATAGCCGATGAAGATGCAAGCAAGCGAGCGAGGAGCGAGTTTATGAGGAGTGGTGGAGGCGATGCTAGGATAGCAGAGACACCCGAAGATACGAAGATCTTCGTAGGAGGGGATGTGCCGAAGAGTAGGTGGCGGGGTACATAGTTCCCGCGAGCGCGACATGGTCGGATGTTAATTAGAAGTGATGTAGTGGCGAGGGCGTCCGGCCAGAAACGTGGTGGCACGTTAGCATGGAAGAGAAGTGTGCGGACGCAATCATTGAGAGCGCGAAGAATACGCTCGGGACGCCCATTTTGTTGCGAATTATATGGACAAGTAAGACGAAAAATCATGCCATGTGTGGAGAGTAGGGTGCGGACAGCTAAGTTGTCAAACTCTTTCCGTTGTCAGTCTGAAGCGCATGAATGGGTCGACCAACTACGTAGAGACATAGGAATAAAAAGCGGTGAGGGTGGAGATGACATCGGACTTGCGACGCAACGAAAAAGTCCACACATAGTGCGAAAAATCATCAAGGATAACAAGATAATAGAGATAGCTCGTGTTACTTGCAACTAGAGAAGTCCACACATCACTATGAATTAACTCGAACGGGTACAATGCAACATGGGAAGATGCACTAAAAGGAAGACGAACATGTTTACCTAGGCGATAAGCATGAAAAGTGTGATTATCGAGTTTATTACAAGTGAAAGAAAAGGTCCTAAGAATATCACGAAGTGTGGCGGGGTTGGGATGACCCAAGCGAGCATGCCAGAGATCGGAGAGAGCGACCGGAGTGGTGGCGGCGGTGGACTGGTGGACCGGGTAGAGCTTGTCGGGACTGTCAAATCGGTTACAAGCGTCCTTGACAGAAAAACCAATTTTGTCAAATTCAATGAAAGTGGCGTGGATTTTCACGACTAAAACAACGAACAGAAACAAGGTTCTTGAGTAGATCAGGTGCAACAAGTATGTTAGACAATGAAAGTGCCATGGAGTTGGATGGAAACAAAGCATGGCCAACATGAGTTATCAGAATAGAGGAGCCATCACCGACGGTTATATGAGTGGAGGTTTGAATGGGATAGGATGTGAGAAGTTTACCCGGAATTAGAGGCCATATGCGCCGTGGCGCCGGTGTCCATATACCAGTCACCTCCACCGGTATAGGTGTTCGGCGTGGGGCGGAGTGAAGAGCCGCAAGGAGCGTTGGATCCCAGGGTGCAGGAGGGAGTGGGGGCACCATGGTGTTGAATGAGTAGGGGGTGCCGAGCTGTTGCTGGGAGGGCGCCGGTGTCATGGGGAAGGCGCCCGATGGCGGCAGCATGGGGTAGCCGCCCGGCTGCGGTGGGCCGTAGGCCTAAGGCACGGTGTGTAGCGCCGGGTGCGCTGCCGGCAGACGGCCGAGGAGGCTAGGCACGGGCGCGCGTGGGACGGGCATCGAGTACGCATCTACAACGCTTGTCCCGGGGTTTTACCCTGCGTACCAATGCGCCATCGGCTGATGCTGAGGGCGAGGCGCCCCGCCGGGGTGCTGCTGCTTGCGCCCGCGACGGCCGCCGCAGTGGTGATCGGTGGTGGCCGGCGGCTGCAGCTGTGGAGCCGGAAAGCCCGGCAGCGGGAACTATGGGAACGGCGGAGCAGCTCGCCGCTGCTGCTGAGGCGCTGGGGCGGATGGCACATGACCACCTCAAGAAGTCCCGGCGGCGAGGGTGGTGTGGGTAGCCCGGGTCTTCACCTGCTTCATCCGACGCTCCTCCAACCGCAAGTACGCCACAACGCGCGGGTAGGTCGGGTCGGGGATCAAGGTGAGGTTTGATGTCGCATTGCCGAAGTCCTCGTTGAGACCGATGGAGAGGGTGTTGAGGAGGACATCGTCGGAGATGGTCTCGCCAAGATCGCGGAGGTTGTCGGCAAGCTTCTTCATGCGCATGCAATAGTCGTCAATAGACGAATCATGTTGGTGGCACCCGAAAAATTCCTGCTGGAGGAAGACCCAACGCTGAAGTTGATTGTCGGTGAATAGGTCAGTGAGCTTCGTCCATATGGCGTGTGCGTCATCCTCGTCGCACACCGCCGTGTGGAATAGGTCCATGGATATCATGAGGTAGAACCAGCAAATAAGAGTGGCGTCGATGGTCATCCACTCATCATCGCCGAGCATGAGACTCGAGTCGACGGGCCCGTCGATGTGGTCATGGAGGTCGTACTCACGAAACACCAAGGAGAAGTACGTCTTCCACGCACGATAGGTGACGGTGGAGTGATCTAGGTTCACCGGGACACGATCGTAGATGTTCAAGTCGCAAATGAGGGTGGCGGGTGGTGCATCGGGACCGGCGAACGGTTGGAGGCGCTGGAGAGGGAGGAGTGCGGTGAGGCCATGAGGCGGTGATAGGGTGATAGGGTAGCGGCGGCGGAGTGACGAGGGCTTCGGCTTAGGTTTTTGGAGCCGGGTAGCGATGGCTTATGGTTTGGTAGTTGGGAGATGGCGACTAGGGGAGGTAGTCTAGGGTAAAGGGGTGGGGATGCGGCGGTGGTGGCGACCTAGAGGCGCGGCAACGGCGGTAGGGAGGAAGCAGCGGCGGCAGCCTGGAGGCACGGCGGCGACAACGGCTAGTGGGAAGCGTGGATGATGGAGGAGGTATCTGATACCATGTAGAAGACTAGGTTTAGGCAATGCAACTCTCGATGTATTGATCGGGTGCAAAGTGCACTTATAATGTACAAGGTGAGCCTCAACCTCAATCTATACAAGGAATAAGGGGTGGGCTTGGAGTACAAGAAATACTATGCACATATATTCAACAAAAGGGACAATGATATGAACGCATTTTCACAAGCGTCCACCAATTCCATGCAGTACTCGCAAACGACAGATCAAAACCCATGACCTATACTACATTGAGCCTTGCTTCAGTACACCCCCTTAGCGTATAAGGGCATTATGGTCATACGGTGCTTACCGCTTGCCCGCGTCTCCCCGCGCCGTATGCGCGTGTCACCCCGCGCCGCTAACAGCCGAGCCGCTGGCCGAGCCGATACGACCCCCCCCCCCCCCCCC
>CBMN010751389.1:0-10510 GCA_000582825.1 Hordeum pubiflorum | reverse complement strand
TGCTCCCATTAGTCCCGGTTCGTAAAACGACCGGGACTAATGCTCTGATCTGGCCAGGATCAAAGCCCTGTTTTCTACTAGTGTAATGGAAGGACAAACCGAACCGGTGGACGGGACGTGCTGGACGAAACCAATAGCATGATTCTCATAGCTTCAGTGTGAGTAGATGTTGCCCAAGAAGTTCCCAATGCCTTCCATTTCTATAGGTAGCTTATCGGAACTAGTCATAAATACAGTGAGTGGCATTCTCTATTACGGTTGTAAGACGAAACACTAGCCTTGTGGCATGTTTTTCGACAAAGGGTGAATTTTATTGACTCAATGTGAGCATCAAGAGGATACAAACACAATGAGTACACACCCGGCCTCTGCATAGCTAAGATGCACACAACCAACACCAACGCACACATACAAAAACGCCAGCCTTGTGGCATGTGAGGAGGAGGAAGACACTATATATGAGAATTGTTGATATAGACATTTTTCATTATGAGGTCTCTTTCATTATGAGGCAGCACGGTGACGTAGGTGAGCAGGCACTCTATCTCAAAAAAATATGGCCGAATTCTGAAGCTTTTGTCCTTGCAGAAGATAACAAAATAAATGTTTATTGGTCAAAGTATTTTAGTTACTACAGTAGTACATGGAGATACAAATAAATTTAGTTATCCACTAATACTAAAAATATTTAGGTCACATTACCGCAGAGACAATTGCCCCTAATGGGCCAAAAACGCATACAAGTGACAAGCAGACCGCCCGTCACCAACAGCATACCATGGGCACATTATTCTACATGCCAATGAGGGGCACATTGCTCAGCATGTCCCTGGTATTATCTTAAAGATTTCGGAAGAGAAAAAAACTGAATTCCTACACATTTACAGAAATCACATCGGCACATCACTGAAACGTCAGCATAACATCAAAATGTGAATTTATTCGACAATTTTTTAATCAAATTGGCAACATGGTAGAACCATCGTATTGAATCGTCCGTGATTAGCATGACTTTGACAAAAGCCCTGTCGTAGTCGCATATCCAGTGCCGGAGAAGGCTAGGCTATCGATTTGTTTCCTTCCCGAACCAAAGTGTTACGTGCTGCGTTGGTTCACACTGAGGGCTTGATTGAACCAAATAATGCACCTGCGGTTTTTTAGCATTTCCTTCTGTGAGGGAATAGATTTTTTTAGCATTTGGATTACTTTTTTTACCTCAGCATTTGGAGTTACTAAATTTTGCCAACTGACATTTTTTGGACCAACCGGTGAACATTCGGTTGGGCTCTTCCCCACCTCCTATTCGGCGCTTCAAGCGTCGTTTAAGGAAGATTCATACAACGCACACACACACACACCTCCCTTTCCCGGTTTTGGAAAGCTTCTGGAAGCTTCCGTCGGGTTATTCTTCGATATTTTTTTGGACTGGTTTCGTTTGGTTTTATTCAGTTTTTTTTTGTTTCCTCCTTTTCACTCAAATGAGTAAAAAAATAATTCAAAAACTTTTATCAAATTCGCGTACCTTTTTCAAGTCGGTGAACTTTTTTCAAATCCATCAACTTTCTCACAAAACCGCGTGAGGTCTTTTTTATATCCATGAACATTTTCTTGAATCCACAAAATTTTTACGAGCTTTTATTCAAGTCCATGAACTTTTTCAAAAATGATGAATTTATTAAATCCATTAAGGCAATGAAATTCAACTTATGCTCCTAATAACTGATGTGTAGCCAAGTCACAAAGGTCTCTACTATTCAAAAAAAATCCTTAAATCCTGGATGCATTCATATGTAAAAGATCAGGCACCAAATTGTGGAGCAAGAGGGATTCTAGATTTTATTTACTTAACTACCACCTCCGATCCAAATAATTATCGTGATTTTAGTTCATTTTTGAATTAAAACCACCACACTTGTTTTGGATTGGAGGGGGTATATGTCTACTTGAAAGCAAGAGGAGATTGTAAAGGAAGAAAAACCCGACGGTAGGGTGTGAAGATTCCATGAAGATATATAATTTTGATTGGTGTGGATAATAATGAACGGTACACCCACCACATGGAAGTAACATGTACTCCCTTCGTTCCTAAATATAAATCTTTCTAGAGATGCCACTATTGAACTACATACGGATGTATNNAGACATATTTTAGAGTGTGAATTCACTCATTTTACTTCGTATGTAGTCCCCTATTGAAATGTCTAAAAAGATAGGTGCAACAATGAACATATTTAGGAACGGAGAGAATGCTATATTATGATAATGAACGGATAATATGCAACAATAATAAAATGTAAAAGAAGCTTGGTGCCACACTATTGCAGATGTCTTCACTGGGCTAGCTCTGCGATTTCTAAAATCTCAATATTTAAGAACTAATTGTGTGTGTGCACACGCACGCGTGTGTCATAGATGGAACACAATATTCCATAATCACACCAGCGCAACAAACTCGCTGGCACACTGAATGTTTACATCTGCACGCAGGTACTCAAATCACAGCTGATGAAGAGCTTGACCGACCTTCCCAACCCGACCATGGTTTTCGCTTGGGGATTATGATGATGCGGGTACAAGTTCAGTGCAAAACTAGACATGTTTTTCATGTCGTTTTGCATGCTCTACTAGGGAATATTTGATTGTGTTCGCAAAAGTCTCTCGTGCGTGTAAAAATGGCAAAGACAAAGAACTATCCAATGTCGAGAAACCTCGTTAGAATTAAACCAGCGTATGTACTTGCACCGTTGTACGTTACAGCGTGCTGGTGTGTGTGCTAAGCTACCAATCAGCCGGCTAGCAACTCAGCCGGCCAGAGGAGGAGGATCAAGTCAGCTTCAGCTAGCTCGCAGTGACTTCTACTCGGAAGTCTGTAGGGATTGGAGCCCTGGGTGCCTCTAGAAACGGCTCGTGCCTGAGCCCTCGATGCCTCCGCCAGCGCTTCCCGGGTGCATGACAGGTTTCAGCAGTACTCGATCGATCTAGGAACGAACTAGGGTTTGTATTTCCGAGTTGGGGAACGAAATTGCAAGATCTAATTATAACAGAGGCACTCCTCCCATCCTCCCTCACCTCTGTTCCGTATCACGAATTACAAGGCGGCGAAATGGCCATTCCTTTCTTTCCAAGTTCAACGACACTACTCTTCCTAGGATATAGGGCGCTGCTACGGATCAGCCGGCTGATCCTCCCACTGGATCAGCCGCCTCGCCCGCCACTCGATCTTCGCTTCAGGAGGCGTCATCAGCCGTGGGATCCACCGACGCAGCCCACTCAGCTTTTCCTTTACGTGGGTTTCTAAGGCCGTGTTGGCATAGGAAATGGACGAGCCCACGGGACTGCTTTAGGTGTTTTTTTCTCTTTCTTTTCCTGAAAAGGCTACGACGTTGTTGTTCAACAACTCTCGCCCTCTACAGAACCAAGCTAATTTGCCTTCTTTCGCTCAAAAAAAAAAGCTAATTTACCTTCTTTGCGATGAGCCTAGCTAGTTTGCTTGTTCGCTCAAAAAAAAAAAAAATTTTGCCTTCTTTGCGATGAACCTAGCTAGTTTGCTTTACAAGAACCATTTTCTCCGAGCTACTTCAAAATGACTAACATTAATTAATAAACTCGTGCAAAAACGACCTATCATGAGCCGCCACGGCATAGCCTCCGATCCAACTGACGAGGTTTATAACATGGATCATGTTATGCTCGAAGATTCGTAGCATGAGTTATGTTGCGCTCGGTATATCATAATATTTCTAGCGTATGTGTGCACTAAATGCTAATTTTGGTGCAACAAAACCGTTCAGAAAACGACCGCAACATAACATGTTAATTCATGTCGTGTAACAACAATGCAATCACTTTGGAACTGTACCCCTAGAAAAATACGCATAATCGTCGCATGTTGTTTGGGGAACGATTCAATGTAGCAACGACGGACATTGCAAGGCCACAACCAGCTTTGCAACATGGCGCTCCGCTTTGTAGAAAAAAATAGTGTTGCTTGCTTGCAGCAGGGCGTGCTAGCTTTGCAATATCTCTTGTTCAGCTTGCATTGTTGCATCCGCCATTTCATCTGTGCCGCATCGGTCGTTTAGTTGTGACCCATCATTTGCAATACGTCACATGCTGCGTTTGAGGCTTTGCAACATGACCCATGCTGTGTTTACGTTACAAACACTCCTTGGTCGTCACAACTTTTTCTGTCTGGTTGCAACATGAGCCATGCTGTGCTCGAGGGTTTGCAACATGACCCATGTTGTGCTCGGGAGTTTTCAACACGATCCATGTCATGCTTGTGTTGCAAATACTACATGGTTGTGCAAGCCATTTCACCATTTGCAACATGGACCGGCAGCAGAAAAGCAGAAAAGCAGCAGCAGAAAAGACCGGCAGCAGAAAAGCAGAAAAGCAGAAAAGTAGAAAAGACCAACATGGACCGGCAGCAGAAAAGCAGAAAAGCAGCAGCAGAAAAGCCATTTCACCATTTGCAAAGACCGGCAGCAGAAAAGCAGCAGCAGCGAACAATATTTTTTTTTAACTTACATACAAAGGAGAGAATGCCCCAAAGGGACCCCAAGTGGTTGGGAGCAGAGCGAGAGAGCTCAGTCTGCGCGTTGGTTTGCTTTGCGACTGGACAGCGCGATACGCGGTTGATTTCCGGATGAAATCAGCCGGCTTAATTTAATCGTTTTCCTAGGATATATGGGTGAAGCGTTACAGAGCTCATCGAGCCCATTCACAGCCTGCAAGTCGGGTTGGTTCCTTGATCACTTGCTTGGGTCGGGCCGCCGGCCCAGTACTTGAATTAACGTCAGCGCCGCTGACAATCTCCCCCTCCTCAGAACCGGCTTGACCCCAAGCCGAAGATCAAGGAAATTACTGGTGCAAGGAGTCCAGGTCCTCCCAAGTTACTGCTGCTGCATCGGTTCCACTCCACTGGACGAGCACTTGAGGAATGGTTCGATGGCCACACTGGCGCACCCGATGCTGCAAAATTCAAACAGGAACCCGCAACAGAGTATCAGAAGAAGGCAATGTAAATTGTACCTAACCTGGAGGAAACACACGCTGCTTCAGTTCGGAGATATGGAAGACCGGATGAATGCGACTTGTCACAGGAAGATCCAGGCGATAAGCCAGAGTACCAACTTTCTCTGTGATCTCATAAGGCCGATAGTACTTAAATGACAGCTTATGGTTCGCTTGCCTGACCACGGAAGACTGAACGTAGGGTTGCAGTTTCAGAAAAACCTTGTCTCCGACTTCAAAATGGCGCTCGGTTATGTTCTTGTTTGCTTGAGATTTCATACGATGCCGAGCACGAGCTAGATGTTTTTGAACTGTGTCCAAAACCACAACTCTGCCTTCCAACCAGTCAGCAATGTCAACAAGAAGAATCGTGTTAGTTGCAGAAATTCCAAAGTGTCTGGGAGCATGGACGTATAGCACTTCAAATGGACTCTGGCCCAGAAAAGAATGCCAGTTGGTATTGTACCCAAACTCACAAAGAGAAAGCCATTTGGACCATTTAAGCGGATGAGCACTTATGAAACACCTCAAGTAGCACTCAACTTGCTGGTTAACTCGCTCTATTTGACCATCCGTTTCAGGGTGATTGGTTGTGCTCATTTTGAGTTCACTACCAATAGCCTTCATAACTACTTTCCAGAATGTGCTAGTAAAATAGAATCTCTCTATCTGATACTATATACTTGGGCATGTTGTGCAACTTATAAACATTATCAATAAACACTTCGGCTACTGTTTGAGCATTGAAGGGGTGTTGGAGAGGAATGAAATGACCATATTTCATGAACTTGTCAATGACCACCAGAATGCAATTGAACCGGCCAGAAGTAGGCAAGCCACTGATAAAGTCCATCTTAATCATTTCCCAAGCTTGCTTTGGAACTGGAAAAGAACAGAGTAGCCCAAGGTAGTTTACTTTCTCGTGCTTGTCTTGCTGGGAGATGAGAAATGATTTCACATAATCTCTAATAAATTTGCACACACACACACACACACACACACACACACCACAAAATAAGGCATGTATCTTCTTATAAGTAACAGGAAAACAAGAATGACCTCCCAATGGACTATCATGAAAAGCCTTAATATAACAATGCTGGTATGGAGTGCATGCCAATTTCCTATCCAAATTCTACCTTTGTACTTGATCAGACCAGTAGACAATGTAAAAGATTTGTGGGAAGCAGAGGAAATTGAACTATTGTAGTAGCTTCTGAGCTCTCTTATCTCCATTATAGCTGTCCAAGATATCCTGAACCAACTAGGAGTAACAGAAGTAAGTGCTAATACCTAGGAAGAATTATGAGGTCTTCTAGATAATGAATCAACAACTGAATTGGTTGAGCCCTTCTTATAAATAATCCTGTATTGGAGACCCATCATCTTAGTGAGTGCTTTCTGCTGCCATGCAGTATGTAGCCTTTGTGTTTCAAGGTGAGCCAGACTTTTCTGATCTGTTCTAATAGTAAATTCCTACACCTACAAGTAAGATCTCCAATGTTCAACTGCTAAGAGTGTTGCCAAGTACTCCTTTTCATACACAAAGAGAGATTGATTTCTAGGGTCCAGAGCTTTACTGACATAAGCCAGGGGATGTCCTTCTTGCATTAAGACTGCGCCTATTCCTATATCACAAGCATCAGTTTCGATGAAAAATGTTTTAGTGAAGTCATGAAGAGCCAAGACAGAGGCTGAAATAAGTGCTTGTTTGAGTGTATCAAATGCTTCTTGAGTAATGGATGTCCAAAGAAACTGCACACCTTCTTAAGCGGTTGTGTGAGAGGTTTACTCATAAGACCTTAACTCTTACTAACTTCCTATAATAACCAGTTAACCTCAAGAAGCCCCTTACTTGCTTCACATTAATTGGAACAGGCCAAGTAGCAATTGCAAAAAAATTCTCTGGATCACTGCTTACTCCCTCATCACTAATGACATGTCCTAAATAAGCTACAGTTCTCTGACCAAAAGAACACTTACCGAGCTTAACCTTCCAATGATCAGCTTTTAATAACTGGAGAACTTGTTCCACATGTAATAAATGATCCTCGATAGTTTTACTGAAAATTAGAATGTCATCAAAGAATACCATAACACAAACTCTCAAAACTGGGGAAAAGAGTGATGTTCATAGCACCCTGGAAGGTAGCAGGCCCACCTGTCAACCCAAATGAGAGCACTGTAAACTCAACGTAACCCATTGTGTGTCTGGAAGGCAGTTTTATATTCCTCTCCTGGTGCTAAACGAATTTGGTGATAACCTGCTTTTAAGTCCATCTTAATGAACCAACTTGCTCCCACAAGTTCATCCGACAACACATGTGTAACAGGTAAAGGGTATTTACTTTTGACAGTTAACGCATTCAAGTACCTATAGGCAATGACCATTCTCCAAGTGGAATCTTTCTTCTTCACAAGTATAACCGGGGAAGAAAAGGCACTGGAACTTCTTCTAATAACTCCAGATTCCAACATCTGTGTTATCTGAGCTTCAAGTTCATCCTTTAGATGAGGAGCCACTCGATAAGGTCTAATGGACACTGGACTAGAACCAGACAATAATGAAATAGTGTGATCACACTCTCTCCTTGGAGGAAGGCCCTTAAGAGTCTCAAATACTTCAGGGTACTGTTGCAAGAGCTTATGCAATTCAGGTAGCACTGGAATTTCCTCTGCTTCCACTAAGGAATGGACAGAAACCAATGTGAACAAGGTAGATTCAGACCCAGGTCCTTGTAAGGTGACCAACTGTCCTTTCTGTAAAAGGAAAGCCACTTTTCCTCCCAATGAACTTGCATAGGGCTATGAAAAATAAGTCAGTCCAATCCCAAGATACCATTATAAGCTCCTAATGGTAAAAACTGAATATTGGAAACAAACTCAAAACCTTGACAACTCCAGAACAATCTAGCAACTGTATAGTGACATTGTAGGGTAGACCCACTGGCAACCTTAACTGAAACTGGTGGTAATGGCACCGCACCTTGTAGTTGTGCTCATCAAGAAAGATGTGGGTGCTGTCAGAATCCACAAGAAATGTCATTGATTGACCATGAGTGTTGAGAATTAACTGCATTGTGGTAGTAGAAGGAGATCCACCTAAAGCAGATGCAGAAATCTTCATACACTTGACCTCTGTGGGTGTGTCACTATCAGTAGCAGAATTGGAACTATCCTGAGATTGCAATTGGCCAATCATTTCCTACACAAAATGTAACTATACAATTTGTTTACACTGATGATCCCCAGACCAACGCTCACCACAGATAAAACACATGCCCTTGGCCTTTCTAAAATTCTGGAGAGCAGATCATTTATCTTCAGAGGAAATTGTTTTGTCATTGGCAAGCTTATCGTGAGGAACTTAGGCTTAACTGACAAAACTGGTGTTATTGACTGTTGAGGTCTTCGCAGCTTATCAGAGGAAGTCTGGCTAACCACACTGTGCCCCAATTCTTCATGTAACAAGGCCAACTCAATGGTAGCATCCAAATCAGCTGGTTTTTGTAATGCCATCGAGAGACGCACTAATTGTTGCAAACCATCTAGAAAACGTGTAACATAATGAGATCATCTGGAGCACTTTCATATGCAGATAACTGGTCATACAATTTAGAGAAATGCTCGACATAATACTCAATTGTACTTGTTTGAGAGATATGAATCAATCAGCAAAAAAGAATCTCATGCTGATTACGAGCAAACCTGTTGTGTAGTAAGTGGCAAAATTTAGACCACGTCGCTTTAATCTCATGCTGATTACCAGATTGTCAACATTACTTGATCTATAAACGAACTAGGGTTTGTATTTCCGAATTGGGAAACGAAATTGCGAGAGCTAATTATAACAGAGGCACTCCTCCCATCCTCCCTCACCTCTATTCCGTATCACGAATTACAAGCGGTCAAATGGCCATTTCTTTCTTCCCAAGTTCAACGACACTACTGTTCCTAGCATATATGGGTGAAGCATTACATAGCTCATTGAGCCCATTCACGGCCTGCAAGTCGGGTTGGTTCCTTGATCACTCGCTTGGGCCAGGTCGCCGGCCCAGTACTTGAATCAGTGTGAACGCCGATTCGTGGGTGCATGATGACGACTCCCTTCATATAGAAACAAAAATCTTGATGCTATTCAAGTTCCTATAATAGAAGGACTCACAGAACGAAATGGCGCAACGTGCTTGATGAAACTAAGACTATGCTTTTCATAGCTCGAACTTTGCGAGATGGTGCCCAAGAAGTTCCCAATACCTTCCATTTCTATCCGTAGTTTTTATCGGAACCAAAGCGTATAAAATACAGGGTGTGGCATTACTGGTTAGGATGGTAAGATGAAACACTGTGTTTGGGACATGTGAGGAGGAGGAAGATATATATGAGGACTACCGATACGATACGTGCGTCTTTCATTATGATGATCTAGCACGATAAATGTAGGTGAGCACGACTATCTCAAACAGTATATGTCCAAATTCCAAAAATCAATCATCACGAAATATATCAAAAGAATTACCGAAATGATAAGGGCTACACGTGTGGCACGAAACTACCCTGGCCTGCCCTTTTTTTTACAATTAATTGTGTCATCTGAAAATTAAAAAACAAAAAAAAACGGAAACCTTCCATCTGAAAAAAAGTTGACATGCTTGACAACTAAAGTTATTATATTCGCGTCATTAAACTTGTCGTAAAAAACGCTGGGAATGAGAGCGGCGTTTCTGCACCCGGGCTCATCCGCACCCGCGCCGACGAAAAAATCACTCGAGGTTCGCTCCAAATTTCAATTTTTTTTGTGTGGTAGATATTTTGTTGCGCGAGGTTTGCTCCAAATTTCAACTTATTTGGACATCTGAGCAGCCTTCGGCAAAAAAGACAAATCGGGGTCTGTAAAAAAGGTTTATTGTTCACGAACTTTTCTGACCCGATTTGTCTATTTTGCCGAGAGCTGCTCAGATGTCTAAATAAGTTGAAATTTGGAGCGAACCTCACGCATCAAAGTATGTACCACACTTTTTTTTTTTTGGAATTTTTCGATTTTTTCTACTATTTTTTTTATTTTTTCGTCAGCGGGAGCAGCTGAGCCCGTGCTCAGAATTGGATTTTCGTGGGAATTATCATATGTTCGTGCCAGGGCCCAATAATTATCCGTTCTGTCACCTGTTTTGGTCAAAGTTTTCTTTCCTCGCAGCAAAACAAAAGCCCACACCCGGCCCAGCCGCAGCCTGTTCGGGAGGGTTCCCGCACCTCCACGGCCCGAACCTTCGGGAAACGTGGGATTCTAGAGGCCTCGCGCCCCACCCAGCCACAGCCCGCCACGTCCCGCCCCCAAATCCCCACACCAACCCCGGCAGACAGAGAATTAAAGCGCCGTCCCCGGCAAGCAACTCCGGCGATCCCCAGCCACACCTCCTCGCCGCCCCAGCAGCCATCTCCTGCAGCTCCTCCCGTTCGTACCGCCGGGATTCGCTCCTGCCTGCAGAGCCCGCCG
>CBMN010751387.1:0-10478 GCA_000582825.1 Hordeum pubiflorum | reverse complement strand
AAGGATCACCTTGCAGAAGTGGGTTGGTCCTGACTCCTCATGGTAGTGCCCATAGTTCCTCCGCTTGGCATCAGGGTGTTCCTGCACCGACACCTCCACCACTGGCGGCACTACGTCCTTGCCCTTGTCCATCTGCATAATGAAGAACACGTAGTTCAAAGGCCAGCATTCAATAGTACCCCGGCCTAACGCTCCTATAATTACCAGCTGTTCTTACCCAGCACCGCACTAAAACCCTCTTTCATTTTCACCCCTCTCTTCTTCAACCTCTCTCTGTTTCACCACCTCTCCCTCACCATGAACTCCAACCCCAACCCTTTCCACTGGGCATGGGATGGAGTGCATTCTTCCTCGAGTGCTCGCTCGGTGACCGTGCTAAGTTCGAGGAGACAATGAAAGTGTGCTCGAAGTTCACCAGCATGGAAGAAGTGCACAAGGAGGCTAACGCTGTGGTGAAGAAGGCGACGACGAAGGAGTTGAAGACGCTGATTCCTAACCCAGCGAAGGGCGCTATGTCAGTCGACATCCTTTGTTGGGCCATGAATCAGGCCAACTCCGGCGACGCTCGACAGAGGGCCAAGTGGCCCAAGTACAAGGAGTACAACCTTCCCAATGATGACCGTGCCATGATGTACTGGACGACATAGACTGTGCTGGATCTGGCGGAGGAAGACGACGAGGTGCAGATGGTGGCCAGGGCGCCGGCGGCAGGCGACCGTGCAAGACCCATCATTCTTAACGGCGAGGAGGAGGAAGACGAATAGGAAGAAGACGACGGTGAGGAAGAAAGGAAGCCTACGCCCCACCGTCGCTCGACGCGACTCCAGGGTCACCGCGGCTAGACAAGTAGGTTGTACCCCAATCCCCACCCCCAATGTAATCGACCGATTAGGCATGAACTGAAGATGTGTTCAATCCCCTCCCTTTCTCTCCCATCGCGTTCTCAATTAAATCTAGCCCGTCCTCGACGGAGTTACTCTAGAGAGGTCAAAGAAACTTACCACCATTGTCGATGCGTTGCGCTGGAGGTGTGAAGTCGCTGTAGTGGTTGCCGCCATCATAGATCCGGTGGTCACCGCCGCCGGTGTGAGTGTGGACGAGGGGAGAGAGCGGTGAGGAAGGGATGTGAGGGTAATTTATGACGGCGCTTCGGGAAACAACACGACTTCTCCACACTGCATCCATGTATGCAACCGCCCACGCCCACGTGCCTAGGGTTGCACCGCTGGGGCCTGGCTCCACAAAAACGGCCGATTTGAGCGTTCCCGTGGATGCAGGCCCAGAGGTGCTTTAATATTCATGCTATGCAGGCCAAACAGTCCATGCGGGTAACCAAACGGCCCAAATTCTTCCCGCGCGGGCCTGGCCCGACCTAATGCAGCCTACCAAATGCGTCCCAAGCATTCATGCCATGTGGCTCAGATTTCCTCATGCACTGAGCTGCAAGAAGAAAGACAATGAACTGAGAGAGCAAGGAGAGAGAAAACTGGGGTTGAGAGTATGTGTTGTGCCTCCTCAAAGCAAGAACAGCGGGGACCAGGAAACAGATGCAGAGGGAGTGAGGGTGCGACGCGAGATCGGCGGTGAGAATAACGCATGAGACGGAGTGTGGGGTTACCAACGGAGAAAGGACGACGTCGACAAAATCGTGGCAGCCTTCGATGGCGATGGCTCCGCCCCTCTTCCTTGTCGTTGTGTTGGGTCAAGGACGTGGAGCCCGTCCGGCTTTCCGGTCGCCACGCGCAACAGAGAGAAGGGGATACAGAGGTAAAGGGAAGCATTGGAAAGGGGAGCGGAGGCGACAGGATGAGGTTAGAGCATCTACAACTGGACCCTTCAAACCCATCTCAATCGCCCGGACAGGCCACCCGGTAACTGACCGGTCATGAAAATGCGACCCAGACGGGCCTCTTAAACCGGCCTCAAATGCCCGGGCTGACCAGCACCCCTCATATCCAGCCCAAATATGAGGCGGATATGCAACCCCTCCGTTGGCGTGCAACCCCTCCGTTGGCGCGCCGAGGACGCACCATGGGCGTCCGCGGACGCCAGCATGGCGTGGCGTGCCCGCCGTGCGAGGCAACGGGCAAGGGAGGTGGTGGAGGCCCTCGCGGCGGTTGACGTTGGAGAGGCCGAGTCACACTCTCCGGCGCCCCGTAGGGTGCACCAGTGCGGGCGCCGCAACTGCGTCGTGGTGGACGTCGGCTCCTCCCAGGAAGGATCCATCATTGACCTCACATCCACCGGCACCGTCCGGGTTACACGGGCTTCGACGAGGAAGAGTAGGGCATGGGAGATGGCGGGAGATCGAGTCCCATGAGCCAGCTAGTGTCCCATGTCCTACTCTACCTTGCCGGTGACCGGACCGACGCTACGAGGGGCGCAACCAGCCGCCAGACATGGGCACGGCGGAGCCGGACGACTTCCGCTTAGTACTATATTTATGCTGCATGTAATAATGGATTTGAGGTATCCGGATGTAGAATCCATTATTTAAGGTGTGACCGGTCAGTGTTCATGGACGCGCCCGAGCATGTCCGCGGACGTTTGAGTATAAGTAACTAGCTATGTTACTCAATTTGTTTCTCTTTTCATTAATTAGCTGCCACATCATCTTTTTTGTTTAGATTACATCGATGTTAATACCTATGTTACTTCTATTATGAATAATGGATAGTCTAACCCGCGAAAATTCCAGTAGTGTGGACCCAAAAACCTTAACCGAACGAACCGATCAATTATCACGGCGATGAGGCCATGATCACCCCAATCACAAGCAGATTGAGCGACGTTCACTGAGCTATTGCTATTTTAAAAAAATCACCACACTACAATTCCATGAGAAAATTCTGACCCAGATGGCCAGATGAACGGATGAACTGAAAAATAATTCGCTTCTAATAAAGCTACTTACAAACGAGTGCGTTATAAAGAACGCGATGTCGACATCCTTAGTGAACTCGGAGTCCTCGGCGACGAGCGGCGACTTCACGCCCATCTCGCTGAACCCGGTCTCGCAGGTGACGGGGGCGTCCAACGCGCCGGTGAGGTACTGCAACGCGTCCTCTTTGCCTCGCGGGGTACCCGCCGCGACGCCTTTAGCCACAACGTCGAGCTCGTCCACGGCTAGCGAGTACAATTGGTCGCAGGCGTCGAGGGCCAAATGGAAGTGCTTGGTCTTCGTCGAGGGCATGAGGGCGTGGATGCGCTTGACTATGCTGTTGGCTGCCGCTCCTGTGAGCTTCGATGCGATGACGGCCAAGCCACGCTTGTCGGCGGTGGCGCTCTCCTTGCTGGCCTGGAAACACTTGATGCAGTAGTTGTAGCCGATGCCCGGCCTGCCGGCCGCGAAGGATTTGCACGTGCCTTCTAAGACGGAAGCTCTGGACGAGGCGAGGAGGAAGAGGAGGACGAGGCAGGGGAGGGATCGTGAAGGCCCCATGGTTTTCGATGTTTGTGTTGGTAGCAAACGGGATTGCATGTAGATGGCAAGACCGTCATCGAAATAAATAGGAGGAAAATGGCAGGGTTTAATGGACATAGGGGAATGATGCTTCCCTTCCTTTCATACAAGTCCACGACTATTTGGCTAGTAATTAAACTCACGAGCGTGATTTCTGGATTCAAATGGGTAACTGATTCATGTATATATGGTTACTATACGTGCATGACCATATGCCGAAACTAGTTTCCAGTATTAGGATTTGTTTCCTGCTTTGGAGGATTCTGCTTCTTAGGATTGCTTCCGAAAATCATTTACGTATTTGTTTCCTGTTTCTGAGCATTTGTTTCCTGCTTCTGAGGATTTGTTTCCTACTTCCGAGAATTCTGCTTACGAGGATTGCTTCCGAAAATTATTTATGGATTGCTTCTGAAGATTTGTTTCCTGCTTCCGAGAACTGTGCGTCTGAGAATTGTGCATATTTACGGGAGATAAAGTCCATCTTTTTTTTAGTGCAGGAGATAAAGTGCATCTTTATACCATGGAAGCATTCCTTTTAACCGTTGGAAGCATAAACTTCAAATAAATCTAGAAAATACCTAGTATGTTTTTCCGAGATGCCTTTTTATGCAAGGAAGACATAGCTTTTGTGCCATGGAAACATTCCAAAACTGATGGAAGCATATACTTTGTGGCGCGGCAGAAAAATATTGTTCAATTGAAGGATTTAATCTTGTTTTATTTTTCGGAGAAGGAAATAATTTTTTGGTGTAAAGGAAGCATTTTTTCTCATATAATTGAAACATTAGCTCCGCAAAGAAATATCAACAAGCACAAGAAGAATGAATAAGCATTGAAACAAATTCATAATATGAAAAAAGGATTACAGCTCCTTTTTGCAACTAAACGAAAGACTAATAAAACAACAGTTTTTACAAGTTGGTCATGAACAAGACCCGTGCGTGTCACGAGCTCTCTGTTGTTCCAGTACAACTGACAACTTGGAACACTGTATGGTTTGTTTCAGTTATAGCACACTCAACTTTACTCCAAGGCATCATGCTGGCAACAAAGAAGCACATTTGGAATCGGGTGTAGATGTCTCTGCATTAGAAACAGTCAATGAGAAAGAAGAAAGCACACACTGATAGTTGGTGACAAAATAAAAGGTGCAAAACTGTATCTACAATAAAGTTTCGTCAATAGAGGTAACATTGGCACTGGTTGAAGCACATAATAGTAATGGTTGAAGCACAAATGTCTCTTGTGTATCCTTAAACCTCCGACCATCCGTTCTCGTACCAAAAGGTAAGAGTTGATAAACCGGTGGTTCTATCAAAATTATTTTACAATAAAATAAGCATGCACTTACAATCCTTGAGGCAAAATTCACGATATCATATAAACATCCGCAAGAAATAGAAGTAGGAAGAATGGCTATTAGGCAGAATTGCTTTTGTTGATATTCTTCCAAGCAGCACGTAGCCGCTGCCTCGCGCAGCCTTCGCCTCTGCTCCCAAGCTTAGTTTTTCTCCGCCTCCCTCCAGAGCCACCGCCGGTACGCCTCATCTCCGGTAGCCTTAGGTCATGGAGGCGCGGAGGATCTAGACCCTTGCCGGTTGGAGGGTTTCGATTTTAAATGTTACTTTCAGTTTTGTTAGGGTTTGTGTCCTGTCCAGGAAGGCGAGACGGCGACGCCTCCCTGAAGATGTAATAAGGTTGTCCCTGTCTAGCCCATGTTCCGATGGAGCGTCTAGCAACGTTGGTGGGCGTGTGGAGATGTGTCTCCGGCGGATCTATCTTTGGTGGATTTGTTTGTTGTTCGTCTACGTTCGTGTGTCTTTAGATTGGATTCTTCCGATCTACGTTACTCTTCATCGGCGACGGATGTTGTTCTGGTGCATTGGTCCTATGGGGCCTTAGCACGACGACTTTCCGTCTGTCTACTATAACAAGTTTTACCCATCTCCGACGAGGGAGTGGCGATGATAGCGGCGTGCCTTCACCTTGCTTCAGTTCTTGTAGTCGTTGCTAGGTGGTCTATGAATTCTAATGTAATTTTTATTATTTCTGATGTTCATTGTACTTTCATCATTGGAGATGAATAGATTGAAAATTTTCCTGCAAAAAAAGGAAGAATGGTTATTAGGAAGCAACAACTTCATTACATCATAACATATATTAGTCACACTGGACGCATGTCTTTTTTCTTTAAATTACTAGCATGATTGGATACGGAAAGTTGTGTTTTGCAAATAAATTAATATCATACGATTTATTAGCTGATATTAAAATAGTCTCTTGTCAATATAGACGGAAACATGTATATGAATGAACTATTTCCAGGAAAAGAACTAATATGTAAACCTAGTTGTAGACTATTGACAGAATCTATCTGAACTGAAGTGCAATACTTAAGAAGCATTGTTTTTTTCGAGCATCAATTTCAGCCATCTAACATAATACAATAGTATAAAAAGATCGAAGCATGGTTAAAATGCCGGAAACTCTATGCAGTGGAGAGGCAGAAGTATGACACATATGTAGAATGGATATTTTGGTTACAGCATGAAGATGTTGATCCCGGGAAGCATGGTTTGTATTGCCAATCTATCGGCACATACGAGCACACACACACACATATGAAGCATGAAGCATTGAATCTCTGTAGCAAAAAAAAAACAATCTTTGGTCGAATAACAGGTTGCAGTTACATGCTTGTAGGACAAAAGAAGCAGGCAATTACAATGTTTGACACAAAAATTTGGTGTTGTAGAATCATATGAGAGACATCAAATTAAATACATTATCTTGAACACTTTTTCAAATACAGTATCATTTTCCGTATACAAGTTGTGCATTTTTAATAGCAATAATTATTTCTAAAAGTATGCATACATTTTTTACACTGTATAAACATTTTTAAAAATTTCAAGGATATTTTTTGGAAACACATGAATATTTATTTAAAAGTTACATTTTTAATAGAATTAAACATTTTTACAAACTATATGAATATTTTTTACTTTTTATAAACTTTTAAATAATGTCATCTATTTTTTAATGATACAAAAAAATTACATTAGACAAACATATTTGTTTACATTGTATACATAATTTTTTGAACACATACATTTTTTTTGTGTCAAGGAACATTTTTTTCACTGCCATAAACATTTTGATTTTGGAAGTATGAACATTTTCTAAAATTGTGCTAGCATACTCTCTGTACTTTCCCATATTTTTAAATTCATATTTTAAAATGTTTATGTACATTTTTGTTTCGGAGTATATGTATTTTAGATTCTTTTCGAAAATATGAACAAACCAAAATAAAATAAAAGAACAAACGAATGAAACAACAGAGGAGGAAAACTAACAAGCATGTGCAGGAACCTGGGCTGGCCCAACAGTCTCGCGCTTGAGGCGAGGCTCCCATATAACTTGTCAGAAGCGAGACATATTAGGTTAGCAAACCGGGCCATATTAGGTTACCAAATCACAATCATCGGACTGGTACTGGATGGACAGGAGCTAAATCCTTTTTTTATACTAGCAAAAGGGCCCGTGCGTTGCAACGGGAGAAAAGAATACCACACGCTCTTAATTTATAAAAAAATGGTCCATAATCAGAGAATTTGTAGTTACGACTCAAACATAGATGGTCTTAGCCTACAAAACCGCAGTGCAAGATTCCACTGGTCTTTTATTTCAACACGGATTGCATGTAAATTTAATACGTACAAAGAAACGGGCAAGTGACCTATAATTTCATCTCCAATCCTGATTTTGATGAGGTATTCATCCCCAATCCGGATCAGTAGCGGTATGAAAGAAAGACGGATAATGCATTATTTATTAGGATTTTATCCTAGATAGTATTTTTTTTAAATGGTTAACCGGTAAAATAACATCATATTCATATTCTACATATTTTTCTAATCAAATTCCATATATAACATGTTATATTTGGAGTTACGGTTTAGAAGATATGTGTATTTTTAAAACATTTAATATGTATTGCAGGTTTAATGTCAGAAACATCAGGGGGTTTCTATAAAATAGCATGAAGGACTAAGAATACCTATTTTCTTTATTAGTAGGTATAGATTGCGAATAGAGAGATTTTGTTGATTAGGTGGATTCACCATTACGCGAATACGCAAAGCTTGTGTATCATTCAATTCCTTTTTAATAACAACAAATTCAAGGGCGAAGCCAGCCTTAAGAATTTAAGGGATCATTGATAATCTTATGATATGTTTTATTCACAGTGTACAGTAAATATACAATGTTTTTAGACTTTTTTCCTCAAAAGTTGTGGGATCATTTGACCCCAAAGCTTTTTAATTCAGTTGACCCTACAGCTAACACATAGAATCGCCGCTGAGGCGTGAGCAAATGTATGCTCTCTGCCAGGTAAGTGCCGAACTTCGTTGATGAAGGCCGAGACAGGCGACCTGTTCGGAGAAGGGTCGTTGATCATGGTAGCAGCGAGTCTGCTATCTGTATCCAGAATAAGGGGAAGCTGACTACAATCTAGCGTCAGAGAGACACCCTCCAGCAGTGGCAGAGCTACAAACAGAAAACTGGGTGGGCCGGGCTGAATTTGTTGCTGCTGCCTTGTAGCACTGTGTACAAGTGTATTCATGGACTGGGTCTTAGGTACAGTTCTATAATTTTGCACGAAAGCTGGGCGGGCCATGGCCCATTCGGCCACACCGTAGCTCCACCAGTGCCATCCAGGCAAGCTGCAACTTCAGCTTCTAGGGCGCTGGAGCATGTAATCAGGAAACAACAGCTCTACAAAATTATATGACCCTGTTCGTCCCTGAGAACCATACGTGCAGCCCCATTGGCCATTGCCATCCTTCTCCGAGAAGCACCATCGACAAGTTTCGTCCATCCCGATGGCGGGGGTAGCCATTTGGCTGGGTGGTCGGCCTTTTTCATCACATGTGATGGTGGCTTTGGCGTTGCATCAGCCATCAGGGTTGATCACCATCCTGCATGCCTTTGCCGAAGTCTTCATCCGGGTCCGTCTCCATGCCACGAGGTATCGGTCGCATACCGCGACTGACGGACCAAGTGCACCCGGGTTGTTTGGCGGCGTGACCGCGACTGTAGCTACGGAGTAGTACTAATCATGTCGCACGCACAGCATGGAGTTGGGTCGTACTTTGCAGGAAGGAACCGCTCGTCCTGTATCACCTGATCGACATCGTCGCCGGTCGATCTATCGTGGCTGTGCTTTGGACCTTTGAAGGCGTCCACGAGAAACGATCCGGGATGATGAGCGATTCTGCCTGCTCTGCATGCGCATGCAAACGTAAAAATGTCAACATTGGACCGGTCGTGATGTCGCCGCTGACTCGCGCGTCACGGTGCATGGCCTCTAGGCGGTTTGGTTTTATCATAAGAGTGCGTACGTGTGGCGTTTATTTTCTTTTTGGCTACGTATCAATTGTACCCGTATTCTACATCAGTAACTTCACAAGCAATAGAGCTTGACTTTGCAGCAACCCTTGAATTTTCTCGACATATGTTTTTGCTTTCGCCTTAGGTCATGTACATTTTGTTTGCCGTGCGAAAGAGATCTAACGGCTGGTATAGTCGTATGTGATCTGAGACCTTCATATGAAGTTCATATAACATGTAGCCGGCGAGGATTCAGATCGAAGCATGCACTGCATGGAGTGCAACGTACGCTTGAGCTGCCGTCAACTCACTCACGCTAGCTAGGCTAGCCAGGCGAAGTAAAACAGAGTAAGAACTTGAGAAGACACGATTCAAACATTGCAATTATTCTAACAGAACACAAGAAAGATCAAAACCCGTAGAGTCCTAGCCAATATACACCCGTCTTTCGATCCCAAGGAACAAACGCGACAACACATTACACATGGTCCAACAGAAGGAAACACGAAGGAAGCAACGAGCACATATCATGGCGGGGAAATCACAGGAGAATTAGGCTCTATAGCTAGATACCTAGCTGTGGATTTCCAGTAGAGCAACATGTATAGATTGACGGTGTAACCAAACACACCTGTAGTAACCAGACAAGCGTCGTTTGTTGACCTGGAGTCTGTTGTCCGTTGATGTCGACCGTACATAGCTGCAAGCTGAATTACCACGTTAACGTTCTGTTACATTCAGGAAGTCCTAGGGTGTCGGGCTCAGAAGTCAGAGTCACGGAAATCTATGGTTGTGTGTAGCAGAATACAGAGGTCGAAATTCCCACCTCCTACGGTCTTGAAAACATAGTTTTCTACTCCCTCTGTTCAGAAATGTAAGACGTTTTAGACACTTGGGAGTAAAAACTAGCAGGTGGTGGTCTTTATTTTAATCTCATGTTGACATTTTTCATTCTTAGTTTTCCACTTTATTGCACAACACACAAGATTTTAGGTGTTGATATATTTCTAATGGTGTATTGTGCGAGGGCATCATCCTTATTGTGTCTTAGGTGATACTCTTATTTATCCACTTTATTGCATAATGCATAATATTTTAGATATTGATGCATTTTTAAAGGTGTGTTTTGCAAGGGTTTCCTTCTTTTTGCATTGCAATTGTTAAGTATTTATTTTATCTCATGTTGACATTTTTAACTGGTATATATCCAATTTATTGTGTAAAAAAATATTGACCATGATGACACATTTCTAAAGGATGAGGATGGGGCTTACAGACAAGGCTGAGAATCTTGGAGGGCCTGCATAATGAGGATGAGGATGGGGCTGCAGAGGGGTATGTGGCTCCTCTGCAACCATTTGTCATTTCTATCACTGCCTCTGGTCAAGAGGACACAGAGGGGGTGAAGGATAAACTAAAAAGAACCTGGAAGAGGAAGATTTATCCTACATCCGCAATGCGTAGGAGTGCGAGAGTAAAACAAAACAAAAAATTCCATGATGATATATGAAAGGAATCTTTTAGAATAGCAGAGGTCTTGCGGACTTGGCTAAAAGGAGATTCCTTAGAGAAACATCGATAGAGTACAAGCTTGATTTTATGGCTCTATTAGAGACGG
>CBMN010751383.1:0-16635 GCA_000582825.1 Hordeum pubiflorum | reverse complement strand
CCGGCTACAGGGCTCTGCCAGTAGCCGGCGGGATTCGCGGGGCGGGCCTGACACCGGTCACGCCGCCATCTAAAAAATATATTTTTTGTATTTCTGTGTATACATTTACACTTAGCATCATCTAAAAAATACCTAAAAACAAAATAAATAAAAGCGATTAATAAAAAGCACGTAAAAACTGAAAGAGGAAAAGAAAACAAAGGGAGACAAGGGAGGTCTTGGTCGCATAGGTAATGAGTTTCAGCCCGTTAGGATTTGGCTGACCCAAATGTGTGGTCAGTCGGAAAAAAAGACAGGCCAAAGTGACTCGTAGAAGAAAAAAAAAAAAAAGTGACTCATAGAACATACCAGAAAACGAAAGGTGCATAAATCTCAAAGTAGAAGTCAATGACCAAACAAATCAACTAGTAACCCAAAATCCATTTACATGCGACTTACATATATATACAGCTAAAGTGTGCAAATAAACGGCACATGTCTTCTCCTGTTTAGATTTAGACAAATATAAAAACCGCACATGTCTTCTGTCCTCGCCGCTGACCAGCGGCACACCAGAAGCAGCGGGCGAAGGCTCTCCTCAATTGCTCGCACTTCTGTGCGGAGATCATACGAACCATCATCAAGCACACGCCAGCCTCTGCATGCACTTTCGGACGAGAACACTACGTATTGCTGTGCTGATACACACATTCCTTTGGCGAAAAAGTCAAGGTCAGGTCTTTCAAATATGCTCGTGCGTGACAGGGACGAGGGTCGAGGGCAGCGGACGATTGTGGTCCGGAGGCGAGAGGTGGCTGCGGCAACTGGGCACGCGCCTTAAAACACGCCTTGGCCGATGATTTGGACGGCCAACGGGAAACATTCATGGGTGCATATCCGTTTCTTGTTGTTGGTTGGTCGGTTTGGTTGGTGCGACACACCTGTCTGTCACGGCTCTCTCCTAATCTTGCATGCGGCATGCTGGACTACATTGATCCAACGTTGAATGCCTCCCGGTTCCGGCTTTCTAGATGCATGACCGGGACTTGCCCAACATCATCCGCGGTGGACTGGACCTAACGTACGTGCCGTCTTATCCTGTAATTAAGGGCATGTAGCTAAGTAAGATGGAGAAGAGGTTCATTTCGTTAGGTTCCCCATACATACGACGAGGGACTTCCTTAGGCGGTTGACGACCAGTTGCTGTCCATGGTTAAGTCGGCGAACATATCGTTTTGTTGAGACGTCTCCATCATGCAAGTGCAGACAAACCATAGCCATTAACCAAGCAGACAAGATGACACGCGAACAAGCAGAGGGATGCGATACGATGGTCCATTAATAATGTTGATGATCGGGACATGGATTAGTCATGTGCATGCGCACATTATACGCATGCATGGGTTTGCGACTACTAATTAGGAACGATCCTGCTCACGGCGTCGTTAGTTAGAGAACCGCTGTGTCGAGCTGTTCAAGGCGTGGTCAACAATGTCGACTCAACATGGCGGTGCACTCCATCTCCATCTGGTTCCCGACATGGCCGTTCACGCCAGTAGATGCATTCATGCATGCATGCAAGCGCCGGTGTAATTTGTCAGTGGTGCAAGCTGCTGCTGCTGCAGTCGAGGGTAGCAAACATTGAGCTGTTGGTTGGACTAGATCAGATTCGTCGTGGTCAGGACCACGGTAACACAGGCATACTAACCCTAAACGCATTGATCAACGACCATGCTGCCGTGCGGATCGCGGCCGGCCGGAGTTACTCCGGTGGCCCAGCCCGCGTTCAATTCTCCATCTGTTCTTGCATCTCCGATCACGTACGACACAACGGCGCCACGGGCGCACGCATGATCCATCTAGAAGAGGAATCCATTATATATATTTATTCGCGCGCGGTAGAAATTACTACTAAGATGAGATCAACGCGGGCGTTGGCATGCATGTGATCAGATCGACGGACTGACGGGGGAGTTGGATCCATTTATTGCTGGTTATTGCCGCGGGGTGGGGTTAACGCAGTGAATGTGGGCATGTGAATCCTGACTAACCGGCCGGCCGGACAGCTCACGGGCGAGCCGCGTCAAAGACGGCCAGCTCTCCTCATCGTCTTCGCCCTCCGTAGACCCGTGTGAATAGAGTAGAGAGTGGCAAGCCTGGTTGGGTCGCCATGCATGACGCGTTGTAATGTTCCTGAACTGGAATGTGGACACACATTGCACTGCAACAGGCTAGGCTTCGGACCTAACCGCCCCGGCCCCGGCCCCGGCCACTTGCCCGATGGAATCGAGTGCGACGGACCTACGGTGTCGCGCGTTGATGGCCCGGCCGTCGCCCAACCACCGGCATCCGTCTTCCTCTTTCGGTCACAGGCTTTGGTACTACCTTGACGACGAGATAGTATGACAGATCTGCTGCAATTTTTAGTTAGTTTGTTTGCAAATTTCGGTCAAAGGCTTTCAGAAATCTAGATGCCTAGGCACAAAATGACGGAATCCCATAATTTTTATTTTGAAGCAGAAAGTTGTAGTGTAGCTCGAGCTTCATGGTACCCCTATGAAAAGTAAAAAGCAAATTTGTAAAACAAATCAGAAAATTCTGAAATACTGTGGCATTGTTTATGACCAATGTCTTACGTGCTTGCAAAATTGGTGCCCATATGACATCCGACGAGACCAAGACAAAAAAAAAAGTTATGCTCAATAGTGCGCATAAGTTTGAGCACCATTTTTGTTATGTCAGTGACGGTAGCTGCTTATCCCCTCCTTATCCCCGGCCCGCTCCGATGGTGCGTCTAGCACTGACAGAGAGCGCCTGAAGGTGTGTCTCCGGTGAATCTACTCGGGTCCAATCGGTTTTGGTCTTCGTTGGATCTGTTTGGATCCCGGTCAAGATTTCACTCCAGCAAATCCAATTATATTTTGGCCGGCGCTCGGCCGCTCGCAGTTCTTGTGTATTTGCGTGTACAATTATTAATGTACGTCTTGCTTTGTCAGTGACGGTAGCTGCTCCGTTGCCTTGTCCATTTTGGGCCTAAGCACGACGACTTATAGAATGTTAGGTACAACGATGTTTACCCGCTTTCGACGAGGGAGGGGTGATGATGGTGAGGCCCGTGCACCTTATTCCATTGCTTGTTGTCTCGATATGTGGTCCAAAAACCTAGTTGTATTTTTTTATTTTTTGTGAATATACTACTATTATATTACTTTTAGAGAGAAGACACTGTCATCTCATATATGATATTTATCAATGAAATTGTATCTAGTACAATCAAAGAATAACATTTCACAAAATGGCCTGTCAAATATAAGAATACATCATACCAGTTGTCTTCTTCCTTCACTTGTTTGTCGTATGTCAAAGCTTGAAAACATGTTGAACATGAAGTAAGAGATAGTAACACATGCAAACACCCTTGCCATACACGCCTTTGATGATCGCAATAGCCATTTACCGCTAACAACAATATTTAGTAGCCGCTGAAGGAACATGGGGGGAGGGGGCAGTCTAGGGTCGTAAAATCCAGACCTTACCGCAGAACAAATTGAATGAAGCGGTCGAAGTCACGGCGCCAATAGTTAGTCAACTATTTCCCTTGATAGACACACGGACTACCAAGATCCGAAGAGAACCACCAGATCTAGCAACACCTACTCCTATAGGCCCTTCGTTGACACGAAAGTGCATGCCATCGAGGTAGGGAGAGGGTGGCGAGACCTTATTCCTATGCGCCAGTGTCACTGCCACCTCGTCGATACCATTAGGGAAATGAAAACCAAAGAAAAACAAGACCTACCAAGAAAGACAACGAAGAGGACGGTTTCCCACTCCTCTGGCCCCCTACGTAGTCATCGGGCGAAAGAGAGGAGGGCCGATATGGCGGCATGGGATGGGAGGAACCCTAGCGGCGGCAGCTATTACACATGAGATGAGATGCTTTGGTGTGGGTTTCTGCTGATTCTTCTCTGCTACATCTTATATATTAATAGTAAAACATAAAAGTTTTTGAAAAAATAATTGTCATTTGGAAATAACTTGAGGATTGGAACCTACTGTGCTGGTTTGCTCACATGAAAGAATCCCATTCATGCATGAGTGATCTTATTTAGAAACAGGTGCCCTAGTAGACCAAGCATTGCAGCATAAATGTTCCACTCTTAATACTCTCGATAACCAAACAGTAGAGGCCTACTAGTTTAGATGGAACCCAATCCCTAACTGCCAATCACTTCCCAAGTCACACTTCTGATCGCTACTGCACACCAACCGTCCGAGTGAAGCTCAAACGTCCATCATTCTTGGTTCAAAGCTCAAATGTCTCCTTAATGACACAACTGCACGAATAAGGATGGTTGAACCATGGTGTCTTTCGGCCCATCAAGCTCCAATTGGTACCTCTGAGCAACCCACATTTGATAGCTTGCAGCCCTGACGTGATGTTTTAAGTCACACAGGTGCTAACGTCTACGGATTTTAATTGATTATTAAGCTCACATCCACGCACCTAAAATATGGTTTATAAGCAAAGTCAGTACTCGGTAGTAAGGAGCTTAGAATGGTACCCCTCCATTTTTAAATGTAGTACAATACATATTTTATTTTCTCAAAATTAAACATGCTTATGTATAAAATTAGTATCATACTGTCACTAGATTCATCATGATGCGATATTTTATATTTGATTTATTTAGTGTTTTAGATTTAGATAGTTTATTATGGAAACACAGTCAAACATGATATGTTTCACTTTTTGGAAACGAAATATGCACTACATAATGGAACTTTGAAAGTAACGGCATCTCCAACGCCGCCGACCCTCAAATCGTCCGGACAACGTTCGGAATGCTTCCACGTCCACGTCTAGAAACCGTGGACCATCCAAAACCATTCTCCCTCACCTGTGTGCTTTCCCACCAGACGCCAGCTCCCCGCATTCATGCCGCCGGTGTAGCGGCCACTGCGCATTGACGACAACCAGGAACGGACACGACCTCTCGCTGTCGGTATCGAAGCGCCAAGCCAAACATGAGAGCGCCGCCCCACAGCACGCCCGGGTGAACAAGCCTCCTTGCTGCATTCCAATGGCTACAGACTGCCCGCCTACTTCCATTAAACCCGTGCGTATGACGAGAAACCTACTCCGGCCACACGTTTATTCACGAGTCGGCCAACATTAAACACAACGCCGGTTGGCTCCTCGCTTCCGCCCGCTATTTAAACTAGGCCAGATACCGGGCAAGAACTGTACCACACCTTCACTCTTCATCTCCTCCTTGCACCATATTCTCCATAGCCTTCATGGCATCCGACGAGCAGGAAGATGTGTTCTCCGGCATAAAAGTCGACAGGATGGCCAGCCGAGTCCGCCGGATATGAGCCATGCAACTAGATGCAATACCTCCCTCGCCGCTCCAGGCCGTCAGTACAATGGGTGAGGCTTAGGCTAGCGCAAAAAGGAGCAAGTGGTCGCTCCAACCCAGCGTGTGGTCCAGTAACTCGCCGCTCCAAGACAGCTCGCAAAGGAGTGGCGAGTTACTCCAGACCGGCACGCGGGGGAGCACAGCGGCACGGGCATTGTGGATGCCGTGTCGTAGTGCTCCTCTCGTGCATGTGGTCATGCCATCCACCGTCAACATTTGCGGAACCGCGTCCTGCCGGCGGAGAAAGAAACCGACTTCAGGAAGATCGATGAGGCGCTAGCCAGCACGTCAGCGGCCACCAACGACAGCGAGGAAAAATAGACCCTGGGAGGCGCCGCCCTCTTGGGTCCCGAGAAGGTCAACGTCGCCACGTTGCCGACGTGCACAACCGTTGTCTGGCCCACTTTGCAGGCCACCATCGCCCCCCGCCCCCCAAAACCAACCATGATTTGTGCTCCATAGAAGCGAAGTCCATCCTACCCCTCCGGCGCAGCCGGACGTAGGGAAGATATAAGGGAAGCGGAGGCTACTCTTGCGCTTTCCACTAAAGCATATCCGTCCGGGACTCACAACAGTACAATGAGCGGGCTGTCAGACATAGGGAAGACACGTCGCGGCAGTGGAGATCCGGCACGGCCGCCATACAGTAGCTTCAACTTAGTCCGATATAATGTTTAGTTAAAGATATCTGAAATGTAAATGTTTTTGTTCGGTTGTATGAATATCATCAAATTTGCATGAACTTCGTCAGGTTTGTTGAAACAGTGTTTAAAATGTATGCGGATAGCATTGAATGGCCGGCTCCCGCATCATGGTCCGTATACGGATGTGGTGTCCCTTTTGCAACTCAGCATTGGGATGCCCTAATAACTATATTTTCATATTGATCACAAGGAAAATAGATGTGCTTTAGCAAAACCGATTAAAATATAGTCCAGCGAACAACAGCAGGTTATAGGTACATTTGTGGATGAAATGAAGAATTAAAGAGTAGAAGAATGAAAATAAAAAGAAGGACTAGTAATCAAGAGAAAAGAAGAAAACAAAATATGGCACTACAAATTAAGACAGCATCATGATTTGATGTCCAACGAACCGCAGCTGCCTACGAGTAGAAGAACCGATCGATATATCACGGAGCAATATATATGTCTTTCTCAAGAGACTCCGCCGTAATCACCTATCCGTGGTACGCACGTACGTACACCGCCACCACCGCCGCACCGCGCCGCGCATCCGAGTCGACCGACGTACGCACTCAATTCGCGGCCACCGGCGGCGGCTGGTTGCGCTCGACGATGCCGGCCCTGAGCGAGTTCTTCATGACGACGGTGAAGGCGAAGGTCTCGGTGGGGTCGGGGGGACCCTCGCCGGCGGGGGGAGTCCACCGGAGCTCCCGGATCATGTTGGCGAGGGTGAGCTGGATGTGGAGCACGCCGAGCGTGGCGGCGGGGCAGATGCGGCGTCCGGCGCCGAAGGGCATCATGCGGAGCGCGCGCGTGCCGGTGATGTCGGTGTCGTGGCCCTCGCCGCCCTCGAGGAACCGCTCCGGCCGCCAGGCGTCCGGGTCCGGCCACGTCTCCGGGTTCTCCGTCACCCACGCCGTGTAGAACTCCACGCTGGCGTTCGCCGGCACCCGGTAGCCGCCCAGCTCCGCGTCCCTCGTCGCCGCGTGCGACAGCACGAAGTGGCTCGGCGGGTGCCGTCGGAACGTCTCCTTCACCACCGCCTGTAACAAAAAATGTTCATCCACGCCGCCGTCAGGAAATTGTTGCCATAATTGGCAAAGTACTGGCGCCGAAAATTAGAGCTTTCTTTTTCGCATGTAGTACACCGTCGATCGCTTTCAGTTGACCCTGGCTCACTGATGAGCTAGCTAGGGAACGTCATTTTCATATCTGTTTTCATGTCCAAATCAGCGATCATGATTGGTTATTTGGACACCAGCTACACTTGAGTGGCCAGCTGCATGAGTGTCTGCTTAATTTAATCCCTACGTCAACTATCCTTAATTAGTAGCCGCAATCTTGGTTCGCAGGTGTGGTGATGGTCCTTAAACAGGAAAAAGTGAGATAACATGGGACCGATCAATCGATGGTGATGGTGTGGCACTTGTGTTCCAATCACAAAGTGTGAAAGTTTACCTAATTAATAAGCTGATTGATCATCTATTACTAGTGATTATCAGTTCATGTTCAGGGTGTCCTAGTGGTATAGTGGGCTTCCCTCAAGGGCTATGCCAAATGTCTACTTTAAGGGCAAGAATTTTGTAGAATTGATTTTGCCCAAACGAGCTTGCAAGAATCAACCATTTTTGTGCATGTGGCAAGCAATTTGCTAAATTAATCGATCTGTCGCTAGAGTTAATGATGTCAAAGATAAACAATGTACATGTAAAAAAAAGTTAAACAGTGTAAAAGTATGATAGAATGGGAATGGATGGATTGATCACCTGCAAGTAGGGCAAGGCCTCGACGTCGGCCTCGGTGATCCGGGCGGTCTTGCCGGCCTTGGCGACGACCTCGTCGTAGACCCTCTCCTGCGCCGCCGGGTCGAGGATGAGGTGCATCATGACCCACTCCAGCGCGGTGGCGCTGGTGTCGGTGCCGGCGCTCATCACCTCGGAGCAGAGCGTGACCAGCTCCTCCTCGCCGAGCCGCTTCCCTCTGCCCGGCGGCTCCAGGTCGAACAGCGAGTCCACGTACGCCTCGCCGGGCGGGCTCATCATCTCCACGCCGCCGATCACCCTGTTCCCTTCCCCGGCCGCCTTGCACGCGTTGCCGCCAGTCCGGAGAAACTCCCGCCGCGCGCGCACCAGCGGCAGCAGGCAGTTGAGCTGCCGCCGGCGCAGGTTCTTGGCCTCCGCGAGCTCCCTCCGGAAGAGCGGCGTGAGGAGCGGCAGGAAGTCCGGGAGCTTGGGCAGGGAGATCATCATCACGTCCTTGAGCACCTCCTCGATCTCCACGATGAGCTCGTCGGGGATCTTGGCGCCGAAGCAGATGCAGATGAGGATGCTGCAGATGGTGAGGCGGCAGCTGGCCATCATGCGGACCGCGCCGGTCTTGGCGTGCTCCGCGCGTATCCGGCGGAGGTGGTTGCCCATGGCCCACTCCCGGATCCACGAGAAGCCCTTGACCCGCTGCGGCGACACGATCTCGGCCACGAAGTTCCGGCGGAGCGCGCGCCAGAGCGGGCCGTAGGGGGCGGAGTTGACGGTGCACTTGCCGACGCTGAAGAGGAGGCGGATGGGGCTGTCCGCCGGGCGGCTGGCGAACATGGGGCCCTGCTTGACGAGCGCGTCGTGGATGAGATCGGCGTCGGTGACGATGATGAGGGTGCGCTGGCCCATGCGCATGGTGAAGATGGGCCCGTACTTCTCCCGGAGGTCGCGGACGACGTACATGAAGGGGCGGCGCTGGAGGATCACCTGGAAGAGGTTGCCCACCACCGGCCACCCCGGCGGGCCCGGAGGGAGGCCATCCACGCCGCCCGTCTTGGAGCACCGCCGCCACCACATCAGCCCCAGCACCACCGCCGACGCCAGCAGCAGCACGTCGTTGACGTCCATCGAGCCCGACCAGCTCACGATCTCGATCCCTCTCCTTGGCGACCGATCGATGCCTCGCGCTAAGCTAGCTACTGGAGGAGGGGGAATGACATGGAGTAAGTGTGTACGTACATAGGAGGTAGCTCTCGATGAGCGAGGTGAGGTGTGTCGTCAATGGCGGAGTGGGTGGAGCGATATATAGCGGGCCGGGGCGAGACGGGGGGAGACGAGAGTACTGTGGCGGGCGTAAATGCGAGCCATCTACCATCTGAAAGGAGCCATGAATGCGAGCTCCAGTGTGTCCTTTAATGCGGGCTCGTGAGAGCTTGGCGAGCAGTAGGGCTGTACGCCACTGGTATTGTACTGTGTACCGGCGGCAGCAAGCTGGCCATGGCTAGCGAGCCGCACGCAGCTGGTTTTCCTTCTTGGAATCTAGAAGCGCCATTGCTGTGCTCATCGCTCTGCTATCGCTTTAATGGCGCGCGTCAGCGAGCACGGGCCGGTGCGGTTGGGAAGTCGAGTGGCATTGTCCAAGTCCAACGCGCTGCGACCATGGGAGCCATCATTTACCCAGGGACCGTGCCAGGCTGGTACACCGCCATTTCTCCGTTGGTAAAAGCGTTACAATTAACTTTATCCGAGTCGTGCTCGCATTATTCCTGAGTTTATTTCAGAATTTCCTACGAGGCGCATTCAGTCCGACGATGAGGCGTCTACGATGACTTCCTAAATCTCAAGATGATATATCGACTCGGTATCTTCATAGGGGTGGATGTATAAGCGTATATATAAGCGCTTGCGTTCGTACTGTGTTCAAAAAAAAAACTTTCTCCGATGGATAAAAAATATGGGTGTTAGAGCAACTTCAACGGGCTAACCCAGACGGACGCTCGCTTTGTCCGTTTTTATCCGTTTGGATCGGCACCTCCGCCCCCTTTTGCATTTGGGTCAGCCGTGCGTCCAACGTGCGGACGCATTTTCGTCCTTGCGACCGGCCTGCCTCTATTTTTTTTACTCTATACGTACAAACATATGGAAAAAATTGTCGGATGACGAATCATGCAAGTCACAAATGAAATTGTGGAAAAAGAACTCGTCGGCGGAGTCCATTTATAACTTGTGGGCAAATCGTCGAACAGCTTGCGAGCGTCGTCGAAGAAGCTGGCCGGTGCAGAGTGTCTCGCCTTCCCTTGACCCGGTAGCAGGCCTGCTGGCGTCCGGCCATCAGGCAGGGGCGGGCGAGGAGGTGCTACCGGGCACGGGGCCGAGCGAGGAGGTGCTAGCGGCGACGTCGGGAGAAGCTCCGGCGGCAATGGGGTAAGGCGTTGGTGGCAGGAGCATTGGAAGGTGGCCGGCTGCGGGGTTGGTGCGGACGGCTGACCTAGGCACGGATCCGGAACTGGGCGGCGGCGGCGACGAGGGTTGGTGGCCGAGTGTGCTGGGAGGAAGATGGAATGGCCAATGTGCCATCGATTGGCGGGCCAGCGGAAGGAGTAGGCTGGCACCAAAGCCTAAATTTGGGCTTCAAATGGGTCGCGCGACGGACATAAAACGGACACGCGTCCGTTTGGTTCGGCGCGTTGGGCTGACTTTTGTGTCCGTTTCAATCCAAATAGACATGCGCGACGAAATTGGTCGGCCGGTTGAAGATGCTCTTAACTCTTAAGCATTGAAATAACTTTCATTAAGACCTGATCACAAACAATGTGGAGGGAGGCCTTAAGCTAAAGTTGCAAAAAGACTGGGTCATAGCACTAGACCAAGTCATAAAGAATGTTTGGGACCAGTCATATGTAAGTTGTATGATTTTTATTTTTAGATAAGTCAATTTTCTTTTTGTTGGCGATTAGATTAACATTCAACAGGCATCTTTTTTTCCTTCTTCCTTCCGTTTTCTTCCTCTTGCAATCATTCCTCCTGCTACGAAAATTGACTTATCAAAGTTGTAAATTCAGTCAACTTATAAATAATTATTGTGAAAAAAAGAAATTCTTCTCCCATCTTCCCTCCACCCATCATGTGCCTAGAGATGAATAAAGAGTGACCATAAGTAAAAAAGCATGCACATGGGCTGCATCTTAAGATCTAGGATCTTAACCTCAGTTGTGACCAAAGTTTTAAATAGTTCCCTAAGCCTCTTAGCGGCAGCTTGGCCATAAGCTATGGAATGCTATAGCTGTATTTCAGCATAAATCAATAAAAATTAATAAAAAATAAGAATACAGTCCGGCATCAATTTAACATATACTCCCTTGGTTCCATCATATAAAAGCGTTTTTGACACTAGTAGTATAAAAAACGCTCTTATATTATGGGATAGAGGGAGTACTTGACATTTGACATATATGAACAAGCATCCAACCAATAAATAGAAGACCAAATTGTGTAGTTCATAAGGATATAGTGTGATACATTACACTATAACAGCAAGTCATAATGCAAAGAACCGGGTTGGATTTTGATTTTGGACCCAAAACAATTTGGCCGACATGGCAGGAGAGCTAGCGTAGCGCAAGATGACGGCCAGATTTTAGCGCTAAATGGCCTTTAGCGCCGTTATTAGTGCGAGAACCCTTTTGACCTGAAATATACGCCAGCGTGCACAATACCTCTCTGGCGGCTCTAGTGACAGACCTCATCTCAAGACTCGCTTAGAAAAAACCATTAGCAATACCCTAAAAACTGTTAATTCATAGCGATACGACGACAAAGGTTTGGTGACGTTAAACCTCCATTTTCATGAACCATTCTTTTCAATAAAAATTAAAGTTCTTACATAGTTTGGACTTCACTAAAATTAATTTTTTTTGAAATGAATTCGCAAAAATCGTAAATTGTTTGGGGACTACATTGAAAAGGTTTAAGCCCATTTAGATGGTGGAATTAAGAAAAATACTATTCTAATCTTTCTTATCCGATTTTGACCAAATTTTGGCAGAACATTGAAAGTTTCGAGCCATCGTGAACATTTCAATTATATTATGAAAGAAGTTTGAGAGAATCACCATTACTCAAATTCACAGAAAAACTGGGAAGTGAAAGATGTTGTTAAATGAAATGTTAAAGCCTTTCTTATCACCGTGACAAGTAAGTCATTATAAATAGGCCTGGCTGGTCAATTTTAACATGATAACGGGGCCGGGTTTAAAAACTCAGAAGTTTTCTCAAAAAAGAAACTCAGAAGTTGTAGTTTTGCACATAAGGTCCTCTATAGTTGGGGTTTGTGTGATTCATCCTTTTTCAATATTATTAATTGTTATATTTCATGAATTTATTGTTTAGTCCTTGTGTGGGTATGCTCCTAGCCGCTATATTGCCTCTTTTTATTTTGGCGGCCCGACGGGACAGTGTTGGTGACACACTTCTGGCTGCGCACTGGCCAGGGCGTGGATGCGCTTGGTGATGTGGCGGTTTTGCCCTAGCGGTCTTCTTCTGCCATGGTGTCTACTGTCGGACGTCGACCTCTTTGTTCTGGCCACTGACAAGTTCCGGTCTTCATCGTCAGAGATGTATATGGATTGGCATACGTTGCCCCTGAAATCTAGAACGGAAAGGCTCCGGTCGCTCGCGCTCATACTACTAGTCAATACGGCTTCAAGAGGGTGTGGTGCGAAGCTTCGCTTTCTTATTGGAGTCATGGGACATGTCTAAGTCAAGATTCTCAGGGCATTGATAGAGGTGGAGAAAGTCATGGCGGCTGCGATTGGAGGTCTTGAAGTGTTGGCGGAAAGGTGTAGTGGATGCGATGAAGACCGTGTGCTATGTGTTTGGTGACTTGCAACAGCGGCCTCGGCAAGCGAGGGCGGCAGCACTGGAGGTCTACAATTTTGGTGGTGCTCTTCGAGTACCGAGTCTTGATTCCCAGGGTGAAAACTCAAGGTCTGGTCTTCATTGGTTGTACCTGGCAATGGCCTTGTTGAAGGCATTGTTTTTGGGTGAATTGGGACTTTCTCCAGGGTGAAAACTCAAGATCGTCGATCGGGCAACGACAACGCTTGTGCTTTGTTTCCTTCTTGGAGGCGTTGCTTTTGGAGAACCTTTTTTGTATGCTGGGTGTTGTCTTCGGTGGTGGTTAGAGTGTTGTTGTTGCTAGGGACTGATCACCGTGGCAGTTTTTTTTTTCTTTTGTTTTTGGCCTTGTGTATCCTTGATGTCTTTAGACATTTTGTTGGTACAGAGGCCGGGTGTAATTGGTATCTTCTCGATATTAATATATTCCCTTTCTTGAAAAAATAAGCGTGTGGTGTGACGTTTGGATCAGCCATCACCAGTAGCCTAATTCTGTCAAAATAGGTTTTGCTAGGATATATCCCCTCACACATTCCTCGCAAAAGTCTCTATTTTCGCACTTTTAGTCTGGTCGTTGTGCTAACCGTAAACTTGGCAAACCACAAGATTCCTCTTCTGACCAGGCAAAACAATTTTTGGTTTTGAAAAATATTTTGCCCCCATTGAAGAAAATGCTTTTCCACAGTTTTCTTAAAATAATTGGCCAAATTCAAAATTCGGAGTTGTGTGTACTGGCAGGTTTTTCTTTAGGATCATATTAACCCTAGATTTTCAAATTAGAGTGGTTTTATTAGCTAAAATTAACCATTTTCTTGTGACCAACCGAACTGGTTGATTTCACAGTTTTTGGCCGAACTTCTACCGATCATGAGAGGTGTCGGAATTTGCAGATAAAAACTACAAGTTCTGTCATATTTGATCTGTTATTAGTAAAAGACTGCATCCTTGTTATTATGTATGTATAATTATTTTGAACGCCTACATGTGATATTATATGCATTTTATTCATCCTTAGGTCGAGGCATATAGCTTGCGAGCTTGCACTAGTTTTATTTCTGTCATATAACAAGAAAAGTTTGAGTGGAATACCATTTGATGATGTATTTGAACTTCATAGGTTAAGTACATCGGTGGGGGAGTAGCTAGAAATATTGCTGAGTGCATGGCTAAGCTTGGGACTCAACCACGCATGATTAGTGTCGTTGGAGATGATATGGCAGGTAAAATGCACTTATGATGACCTACTTTTTCTAATAACCAAATGTACTCATGTCAGAATACTCTTCCTTTCCCTGCCTTGCGTGAAAACTTGATCCAATACTTTTCATTAATTCTGCTAAAGGGGATTTCCTATTGAAGTACTGGAGGTTAGCTGGACTATGTACAGATGGTAAGTGTGAAGCTATCTATCTTTCCATATTGATCGTGATATCACATCATATATTTGTACGCATTTTTGTGGTTATGGTAAACTCAGTTGTAACATTACTTTTGTATGTTGCTAATATGTTGAATATTTCCCCTTTACGTGCTTATTTGTGATGCAATGGTACAGGCCTACAGTTTGGTACAACAAACCAAAGTTAAAACTAAACTGTAGTGGAACAAGAAAAGCACCCCGCCCCCTCCCAACCACGTTGATCAAATAGCTCACAACCACTGTGTGCCAAATTCGGTGCTAGTCATGTTATAGGGTCGAGGTTATGGTCTAGAGGGTGGGGGGTGGGGGGTGAATAGACCTTATAAAATCTACGTCCAATTTAAGGGGTCAAGTTTTAAACTTCTCTACCAAGGTTGCCTAGGGAGGCCTATACAACAAGTCTACAACAAGATAAGGTGTGGAAGCGAAAATTGCAAGTAACTAGGAGTAAGGGAAAAAAAGATTGCAAGCACATCAAACGCAACCATGGTTTCCCGAAGTTCAGATTGTTGATGCAACCCTACTCCTCGTTGGTGAAGGTTCAGACACAAAGTCCTAGGCAACACCAATGCCTCGGCAAGGTCGACCACTAAGATCCCAAGAAGTCTCCTGCCCACCTATTTCGCTATGGTTTGATACTACGAAGGTCAAAGCCTCACTCGGGGTTGATCTTCACGAAGAAGGCAATCACTAGGCCTTCTACAAACTCTTAATTCCTTCACACCTTGAAGGCTATCAAGAGACTCCTAATTGTCTAGGAGGCGCACGCCCTCCAAGAGTAACAAGCAAATAGTCACTTGGATGAACTCAAAAGATCTTCAATCAACTCTCTCAAGAACCCATAGGATGGATCTCTCTCACTAAGAATCAAATGATGAAGCAAAGAGAGATGGAGCACTAAGGGGTCCAAGAGATGGTGAAGTTCTGCCTTCAGAAACCCTTTGAAAAATCGCTCACAGAATGCTTGCCCAATCAGTGATGTGGGGGTCTATATTACTCCCTCCGGTTTTAAATACAAGGCCACTATCACAAATACAATTTGCATCTATACAACACCACTATCTCTTCCCGAGAAGAATTGATTAGATTTCTGCCTCGTACGATGGTGCTTACTAATGCAAACGTTGCATGCAGCCATAGGGAAAGAGGAACCACATGTAACATGTTTAATTAGCCTGGAACACAAGAGGTTTTCCACGCAATTAATCCTGCTATTTATTAGTTGGTTTTGTTTTCTTGGTATCTGAAAAATGAGAATAGTGGTCTTGTATACAAAAACGGAGGGAGTATAGTAAAAAGCAGAAATCTGACCGTTGCACAATACTCCCTCCCTTCCGGTTTATAGGGCTTATCTCAAAAAACCTAAAAATTACAAACTATTGTAAACTTCTGTCAACAACAAATTTAGTATTGTGACCTTTGTATATCTGGTATAAATATGTAGATAGTAAACTAGCACAAAGAAACAACCACTTGTAAGTACAAAAAATAAGGGGTCACTGTTGATGTTTTCACATCAAAATGGACGAAGTCCTGAACTAAACTTGATAAACCAATAGTCCTCTTCATTGCCTTGTCATTAATCACCAAAAATTAATAGGGGGACTAAATGCACTTTCACATTTACCCATCTCACTACAACATATTGTGTTGAGCATGTAAGCAATGTGTCAGATATTGTGCAATCCATCAAAGGGTACAAACTGGTTAAATGAGCAAATTAAGAGGACATAACATGTGAGTTATCTTTCTATTTGTTGATAAGTGAATTTAACACCTTTGAGGCAACATAAAATTCTATGGGTTTTCTGTGAACTTGAAAGAATTTTTAAAAATGTACTTGGATATAATCAGCTAAATAAAAAGGTTTAACTGACTAAACTATGTGTTTGGATTACACTTAAATGATAAGCGAAATGATCTTTAGACCAGGCTGTTAACTTTGTTTGTGATAATTATGTATTGCTCCCTTAGCTCTTCTGAAAATTATGCTGCTCACTTTTCTTGGTCTCCAAATATTATTTTGACTACTCTTTATTTAGGGGAATTTTATGTTAGTAAACTTCTGTCAACAACAAATTTAGTATTGTGACCTTTGTATATCTGGTATAAATATGTTGATAGTAAACTAGCGATGGTCAAATTGTAAAAAGATACAACATGGGCTCTGGAGCATCCTTTCTGAAATAGGGTTCTCTATCCCTAATATTGAATGAAGAGATCATTCTGTTAAATAATTGGCTCAATCAAGCGATAATAAGTTAGCTAACTGGCTAAGACTAAGTCTTTCAAAGATCTCATTGCAGTTTTTAAGACAAGACCTTCAATTCTCTTGCAGCAACTTGCAAGCCATAGAACACCACCATGAGGGTCTCAATTGTTCTTGTGATAATATGACGTCTTCTTTATAGAAACAACAACAAGAACAACAACAACAAAGCCTTTAGTCCCAAACAAGTTGGGGTAGGCTAGAGGTG
>CBMN010751374.1:0-10518 GCA_000582825.1 Hordeum pubiflorum | reverse complement strand
CGTAGGATGCTCCGCATCACCTAGGGTTAGTTTTAGGCTACCTTGGGACGTCCTTCCACCCCCTTGCCGCCACCCATTAGTCCTATATAAGTAAATCACACGTAGCTTCTTCCTTTGGATTTGTTTAGTTAAAAGCTATCCGTTGCAACTTCGAGTACTTTGTTTGTGTCCAACGACCAGACCCTGGCGCTTTCGAAAGCCCACCTTTATCAATAATTCATCTATATTTGCATTATTTAGATTGCGTTTATCATATTATTGCTTCGATTGCTTGCATGAATAGACCTTCGTGGTCAGGCTGCTCGTGCTCCGGCATGGCCAATAACCTCTTGGAGATTGGTTTAGCGATTGCTAAGGCACAGCGTCATACATGTTTGTGGTCGGATTGTCAAAGTCGTTCTCCACCAAATCGATAGCTACCTATCATCGAAAGATCGGGACCCTCGCCTCTATCAAGTGGTATTAGTTTTCAGGTTGCTTGGTGTGATTTTCCACTTTTTTGTAGTCTAGGTTGCACCTGTTCTTCATAACTATTGTCTACGGAAAAGCCACACAGAAAAAGTTAGATCTATTCATCCTTTGTCCAAGCTAGTATGAGCCTTTGGAAAAAAAAATAGTGCTATGAGAGTTGAATTATTGGTTGCATCGTCATGTCGAGTTGCTGGTCTTAATGTCTAGTTCCTTTAGAGTTTTGAGTTCTCTTTACGTTAGTCATGCCACCCCTGCATCATCATCCCTTCCGTTGTCGCCCACCAGCATCCATCAACTTCCACCATGTGCTCCCATCGTTCATTGTCATTATCATACTTGAGGTCGTTCGCATCTGCGCTTGATCCAATCTGTATCTTATCGGGTTTGTTTTGGAAAGAAGAAGAAAAAGGATAAAAACATAGAGAAAAAAGTAGAAAATTAGAGAGAGAAAACAAGAGAGAAAAAAAAGTTAAAAAAAGAGAGAAGAGAAAAAACAAATTTCGGATCTACCAAGACTCAAATCTCGTATCTTAAGAAATCTGTTTCACGTAGTGTTCACTAAAACCGGAATATCTCCCTCATACGAAGTCCGTTTTGGCTGCATGAGTACTCAAATTCAAGCTATCGACGAGCCTCGTCTGAATAGTTCATGAACCTTCATCATTATTGTGACTTCCAAATCATCTTCTAACTAGGACTTTTTTCCTTAGAAGTTCCTGAACACAATTTTTCATTGTTTTTCAGGTCAGTTTCCGATTATTTTGACACCACATACAAACTCAGAATTGAGTGATTCTTTTTGCGTTGGGAAGCTTGAGTCAGTAGCGTTCTTGAGAAAAAATGTCAAAATTTGGGCATCATATTTAAGAGAGTAAAGCTAGAGAGAGAGTTTTGGTATATCCTGCTTGGCGATTATTTATCATCACTATCTTTACTGCCATTGTGATCCTCACGTATATCTTGCTATCCAGAGCTACTTCGTATCATATGTTTGCCCTTATTTGTGCTACGTCGTGACTCCATTAGGGTTCTAGTATTGTGTCTCTTGTACAGTCTAGCCTAGAACCAGCACAGTACCGTCGTTGAGCGTTCATTCAACATTGCATCCCTGAATTGATTATTGCTAATCTTTTGCTACCATATATTTAAGCGTTCCAAGATCCACATATTTCTACACTGTGTATACATACGTTCACCTGATCATTGCTTTACTCAATCTTCGGACTTATTTGACACTGCTGGTTGCAAGTCACCACTTGCTGCATGGTAAGAACTTGTAAGACATTGATATTTGCTTTATTATGAGCGTATTACCACCACAACCCTGTAATTCATAGGAAAATTATTCTTGGATTTTGTTTCTTGTTTCTACTAATCATGACATGATCCAGAGTTGACAGTTCATGGGCTTCTTTGATCGTGGGAGACGTGCCACCACATACGCAAAGACAACAACCTTTATGAGAGGTGCAAAGAGATCCAAATGCACATGATCAGGTTAATGTTTCCGTGCCACCATTTAATGGCCATTTTAGGCCTGTTTTATATCTTGATTGGGAATTTGAATTAAATGATATATTTGAATCCCATAATTTTGTTGAGCGTAAAAAAGTTAAGGTAGCGGTTGGGTCATTCACTGGTTATGCTTCAGTTTAGTGGCATGCATATTGTTGGTTACACCCTGATTATGTACCTACTACATTGGATGATTTGAAACTTGCCGTGAGACACACATTCATCCCCACTTAATATATTCGTGACATGATTAAAAAGTTACAATATTTAAAACAAGGCAATGACACCGTAACGAAATATTATGATGGTTTACAAACGACCTTGTTGCATTTCTCTTTAGAATAAAGTGAATATGATTTTATGGATAGAATTTTTGGAGGATTAAACTGTGATATTCAGAGATACTAATTCACGAAAAATGTTATCATATGGACCATTTCTTTTGTCTTGCTTGCAAAGCTGAATAGAAAATAAAATGACATGTTGCCCACAAGGAGAACGAGCGCAAGGTGCACATTCCAAGAGTTGATACGGTTGTTCCTTCAACTACTAAGCATACTATGACAACCACATCAATTATTGTGAGGACTACATCACCTTCACAATGTGACACGTCACCATCGAGAGTGTCTACATCATCTGAGATGATCATGAGAGGTAATGACAATTGTATTGATCTTTCACCTCAACATGAGTATGATGAATGCCTTGTAAATTTACATGCACCATGTGATGAAATACCCATTACTTTGATCACACAACCTATTTTAGAGGACTATATTGATGATTTGACTTTGCCATGTGATCAAACAACTGCAATATCAACAATTTTGAATGCACCCAATGAATTAACTGTTGATGCAAAAGAACCATGTGAATAAGGGAATAGGTCAGATTTGAATCAAATACTTATGAAATAATTTTTTATGTTATCCGGCAAAAAAATAATTCACCTATTTTAATTTCATGCCTAAATACAGAATTGCCGAACACTTGTACTAATCACGTGTGAAGACAAACGAAGAGGAAATGATTAGGTGACGTTCAAGAGGTCCTATCACGTGAAAGGAAATTATTAGGTGTTGTTCAAGAAGTGTTCTAACGTCACTTTTGGCCCAAGAGAAGATAGACACCAAGCCCCCCACGTTCTTGACTCAGATTCGGACTACACAGACATACCTACCTTAAAACGTTAACAACTTTTGCATCCGGACTCCGAATTGGGTGATTCATTTTTTGTTGGAAAGTCGATTTCATGTAATTTCCAACGCAATTGGATTCACCTAAAAATTCATTCTGATCACGGAGTTACACCAAAAAAATTTGACGGTCCTACAGAATTTGCGTCAAAATCTAAATCAAATGGTGTTACATCACCTCCACTTGGGCTCATAGGCCTTGTACAACCTAGGGTTAGTTTTAGGCTGCCTTGGGATGTCCTTCCACCCCCTTGGCCACCACCAATTAGTACTATATAAGTAGATCAATCCCCTAACTTTTTCATTGGGTGTTGTTTAGTTAAAAGTTAGCCATTGTAACTTCGTTACTTCATTTGTGTCCAACGACCAGACTAGGAACGCTTTCGAAACCCAACATTTATCAATACTTCATATATATTTGCAATATTCAGATTGCTTTTCTCATATCCTTGCTTGTTCTTTAATTGCTTGCGGGAATAGACCTTAGTGGTCAGGTTGGTCGTGCTCTAGCGTGGTCAATAACCTCTTGGAGATTGGTTTAGTGATTGCTAAGGCGCAACGTTGTGCACATTTGTAGTCGGATCGTCAAAGTCGTTCTCCACCAAATCGTTAGATACCTCTCATCGAAAGATCAGGACCCTCGCCTCTATCACCAATAATCCCTATATAACCCCTCTAACAAGGTATCAACCTAACTTATCCAAACCCTAGCCGCTGCCAGCCGCTTCCACCCCGCGCCACCCTCGGGGCGGTCGATCTCCATGATTATCGTCGGGGCCGTGTTGCTCATACCCAGGGTTCGTCCGTCGATCGTGTTGACCGACTGCCCTAGAGAGTATATTTCTCGATGCCTTGATCCAGGTTTTGCTCTATCGCTGGTTGCCTTGATCAACATTTCTTTTTGGTTTTTCTGATCTACGATCGGTTTGCGTCGCCCACCGCCGCTGTTTACCCCCAAGCCTCTACTCCGACACTGGCGTGATCACCCGACCTCTTCTCCGACCGGATGGCCTCATGCAATACGGCGGCTCGATACAGCCGTCGTTCGAGCATCTATCGGCTCGTCATTCTGCGTCGGCCGTCGCTGCCCTGCTCCGAACAGGACTGCTGCATCACCTACCGTCTACGTCGCCGCCGTACGACCGTCTCACGCATGGCGCTGCGTTGGCCGCTCGGGCCTGGTGGCTCGGGCATTAGTGTTGTGTTGGCCGCTCAGGATTTACCACTTAGGTGCCGACGCTGTACTGGCCGCTTGGGCGTCGGGCGCTGAACGCGCTCGTCCGCATGATGTTCCCCACCAGCCATCGTCACCTTGGCCTGCCAAACCACGCCGCTTCACCATTCATGATATTGTCATCATCACCAAGCAGCGCGCCCGACCTCGTGTGCAATCGAATTGATCAGCTGCCCGTCGTGATCCGCTCCATCCGCGTCGCGCGACTGGCCTGAAGCCTCCGCAGGTCCTATAAAGGATGTCCCCAAGTAAAACACACTCCTCTACTGATCGAGCTTCGGGCTGCCGCTACGTCGCCCCGTCAGGCTACAGTGCTGCCGCCCCGTGGTTCTCCCCGTCGCTGCACCGACCCACGCGCTGCCGTTGTGTCGCCCCTTCATGTTGTAGCATCGTGGCACGCGGTCCTGGCCGCCGTCCGAGCCGTCGCCGTGGTTGCACCGACCAGCGCACCGCCGCTGCAACACCCCTTCGGGTCATAGCAACACGGCACACTGTCCATGTTGCTGCCCCGAATTTTCTTGCCATCACCCCAATGGCATCCTGCCGCTGGCCATAGCATCACGACACATGGTCCACTCCACCATCCCCGCACGTCGACTTTCATGTGGTATGCGCCACGCCACCGTCCGTGCCGGTCTTCATCACATTTTTGGTTTCTCCTTGCCTACTTTGAGCACCGTCGCAGTGCTACTAACCTAGGCACCGCCACCTCCTTACGATGTTGCCGCTGCTCTGCTTCCTCGGCGCCGCTACTGCTCGCTCACCCGAGCTGTTGTCGGTGTACTAAAGAATGGGGCTTTAGTACCCTGACTTGTGAACATATGACAACAACTCATCGCCCGACGAGGATTGTTGGACTATAGCTGCGCTCAAGACACAGCCAACTGAAGACCAAGCTGCCGACAGGCCATCTTGCCGGCAGGAGAAGGCCCGATAAGCTCTGTGCAGGCAGGCTCCCACTACCAGGCCACCGCTCCACCTCACTAGCATGATTTTCACTTATTAGTGAGGTGTCGAGTGGGCAGGCAGTTAGGTAGAGCCTGCCGGGGCATGTGGCAGCTCCTGAGGATTAATCCACCTTTATTAACACCTATCCTAGTAGTGTGGCGAAGGAATAAGAGGTAGCTGGGCGGACGACACATAAGGAGAGACCATTCTTGCCGAGAGACGATGCCGGCGTGAAACCTCATAGCGCATTTAATGCGTTTGTCCCAAGCCGACAGAGTTAGGTATATGGTACTGTAGCCACTACCAACATAGTATTTTTACTATTTTGCCACTGTGGTAACCCCTTTCCCTATAAATGGAGGCCCGTGGTAACTTTTACGAGGATCTACCCTTTGTTCATTTGCATGTAGTAGCTGCACTCCCATGCATTCTTGCCGGCAAGCTGCGCTCTCTGTAAACAAGACATATACACCTAATCCACCAAAGCAGGAGTAGGGTTTTACACCTCACGGTGGCCCGAAACTGGGTAAATCCATTGTGTTGATTGCTGTTTCCACTCTTTGTACACGTCGAATCCCCTATTAGAACCACAAAAGGGGTCCTGTTGGTCCCATAGATTGTCATACCTCGATATCTTTGGCGTGCTAGGTAGGCGGGATCGCGTGTGAGAACCTAAAGCAGCACTCCGTGCGTGACTTTCTTAGTCATCACCAACTGCGTCCATGGCTCCCAAGAAGGCCAAGGGCGCGTCCATCGCTCCATCGCGTCCAAGCTGCCTACACCGGAAGCTACGGCAGACAGAGGCACGTCTCCACCGCGCCCTGCTAGTAACCGTAGTCACCACAGTGGAGAGGTTCGGAGCTCCACAAGTCGTGACCCGCTGGCTGACACCACCTCCGCTGATGGCACGTGGGGCTCCAAGGGCGACACGACGACGTGGAATCGCGACACGGCGAGGCATACTCCTAGGCCCTCCTAGGATGGCCACAACACGCACCGACGAAGCAACGACGGTGCAGGACGTCACCAAGATCAAGATCAAGATCCTGTGCTCCATTCTCAGGACGCACAGGGACGACCACCATGCCAACCTGCCAGTGAGCATCGGCAGCAGCTACGTGAGCGGGATAATGCTCCTACTGACTCTGTCAGGAGTCATATCATTGCCCCCTCATCGCGCTACATGCCCAAGATGTCGGCAAAGGCTATGGCCTGAGCACAACTGCTTCTCGAGTTCCCTCCTGCGCAGGAGAAGATGGACTAGTGGAGGGCCTCCATCAAGGGCCTTATCTATCGCCAATGGCGACAACACCTAGGGGCTAGGTACCTCGCATCAACACACCTTCGCTTCCGTCAAGATGACAAGTGAGTGCACGGGGGGAGCTGCACCAACCGTACAGTCTCCACCTCAGCAACAGCGTCCGCACTGGCAGGATACGCGGGACGAGGCCTCATGGCATCTTTGGAGCCACGGACCCGACCCGATCAGCGTCAAGTCATCCGTGACGGGCATCGCGAAGACGGTCGCACCACCATCGAGTGTAGACGGGAGGCACGTCGGCAATCCAATGGCCATGCGGGTCCATCTGTTGACGAGCCTGCTACAGGGTACCCTGGGTACCTGCCTTACGAGGTAGGTTGCCCAATGTTCACTCGTGAGCTACGACAAGTCCAGTGGCCATCCTTACGGAATTTCAAGCCCAACGTACCCGACAAGTACGACGGCAAGCTGAACCTGTTAGAGTTCCTCAACGTCTACACCATCATGGTGCAGGCTGCCGGGGGACGCGATGACAAGATTCTCGCAAACTACTTCCCGTTGGTGCTCAAGCCAAATCTAAGGTTTTGGTTGATGAACCTGTCGGAGGGCTCCATTTCCTCCTGGTTAGATCTATGCCATTAGTTTGTTAGCGCCTACACTGGAGGCAACAAGCTTCCGAGTCAGGCCAGCGACCTGCATGTGCTGCCGCATCATGAGGGGGAGCCCCTCCGCAACCATATCCAAATATTTAGCCATGTAAACCACAAAATACATGATATTCACCCTGCCACTGTGATCACGTCATTCCACATGAATGTGCCCAATTGCAGAATGCACGAGGAGATGAGTATTCATAAGGTCAAGACGATCAATGAGTTTTATGCTCTATCACACAAGTGTTGGGCTGAAGAAGGAAGGATACTTCCTGGGGAAGACGCTGGCGCCGAAGTCGATTCTGAAGACGACGACATCGCCACCCCGAAGAAGAAGAGCCGGAAGCGCAACCACAAGCACAAAGGCAAAGTAGTGATGGCTGTCGAAGGCTCCATCAACAACGCCGGCAGGAAGGCCTAGGTCAAAGGGTCCGTCAAGGACGCTACCGTCTATACTTGTGGCCACGTGACTGCATCGGGCATCAAAGCAGACAAGACCGACGGGCTACTACAAGATCCACCGCACCAGGGGACGTGATCTCCATGAGTGCCGGCAAGTTGAGAAGCTTGCTGAGAAACAAAAGCAAGAATATGAGAAGCACGACAAGGAGAAGGGCCATAGTAGCGCTGGTGGGTCTGGAAAGAAACGCGGTGGCCGGGGAGGTCGCCGCGGCAAGGCCAAGCAGCAGGAGGACAAGCCTGCATGAGGCCATGACAAGAAGGAAGAAGAAGATGATGAATATGATGAGGATGAAGAAGGATTTAATGGTCACGAATTCCAGAAAGCTACAGAGGGCATGTGCATTGATGGAGGAGCATCTTTGCACTCCTCTCACTGGCAGCTCAAGCAGTGACCCCGGGAGATTAATGATGCAGAAATGGAGGCACAGAAGCCACTCAAGTGGTCTCACATGCCCATTATCTTTGACGTCGAGGACCACCCTGATCGCACCACAACGGTCGGGTGCTTGCCGTTGTTTGTTTCATCAACAATACACAACCTCAAGGTGACTAAGATGTTGGTTGACGGCGGGGCAACTTGAACTTGATCTCCCCTGAGGTTATCAAGAGGCTCCAAATCCCTGATGAGGACCTCAAGCAAACAGGCACTTTCCAGGGTATCAATCCGGGAAGAAGCCAGCCCAAAGGGAAGATAACTTTGCTAGTGACGTTCGGCAGCGAGCTCAACTTTACGACAGAGAAGATTGTCCTCGATGTCGTCAAGATACCTCTGTCGTACAATGGATTTCCGGGCCACCCAACACTGGCAAAAATTCATGGTGGCGTCCCACTAAGCCTACAACACCTTGAAGAAGCCGATGCCGATGCACGTCATCACCATTCACTCCGGCAAGAAGGACGCAGTCCTCTGCGCCAATAAGCTCTACCGGGAGGCAGTGGCAGCATCGGCCGACAAGGCCCTTGGGCCTTCCGACAAAGCTACGGAGTACCACCTTGCCATATGTCTGCACGCATGCCCCGTCAAGGACTCCGGGAAGCGCACTACGGAGTACATCACACCCGTTGAGGACGTGTCAGAGAGCTCTGCAACTAGAAGCAAGAAGCTCAGAACTGTCGCACCTGCGACAATGCAAGTGGCTGCGCGGGAGGACGACAAGGGTGGTACTTTCACCATAAGTGCCACCCTTGAAAGAAAATAAGAAAGTGCACTCGTCTCCTTCCTACGGGAGAATGTCGATGTGTTTGCCTGTCAACCATCTGACATCCCCGGTGTTCTCAAGGAGGTGATAGAGCACCACCTTGCCATCTGTCCGCACGCATGCCCCGTGAAGTAGAAGGTCAGGAAGCAAGCTCTAGGGCGGCAAGAGTTTATTGTAGAGGAAATCAAAAAGCTAGAAGAGATAGGCTTGATTAGAGGAGCGATCCATCCAACTTGGTTGGCACACCCTCTGGTAGTGCGGAAGGCAAATGGGAAGTGGAGGCTTTGCATCGACTTTACTGATATAAATAAAGCTTGTCCAGAAGACCCCTTTCCCTTGCCATGCATTGATCATATAGTGGACTCTACTACCGGCTGCGACATCCTCTCCTTTCTTGACGCCTACTCTAGTTATCATTAGATTTTCATGGCCAAAGAAGATGAAGAAAAAACAGCCTTTATTACTCCATGTGGCACATACTGCTTCAAGTGTATGCCTTTCAGACTAAAAAGCGTTGGTTCAACATTTGCAAGAGCTGTCCAGATTGGTTTTGAGCCTCAACTACACAGAAATGTGGAAGCTTATATGGATGATATAGTGGTCAAGACCAAGGACAAAGCTACACTGATCCAAGATTTAGAAGAGACATTTGCAAACTTGCGCAAGATCAACTTGAAGCTCAATCCCGATAAGTTTGTGTTCGCCGTCCCGTCCGGCAAGCTTGTCGGTTTCTTCATTTCCCAACATGGAATTGAAGCCAATCCCGACAAGATGAAAAAAATTGAGAAGTTGGAAGCACCAAAGCGCGTCAAGGATGTACGCCACTTAGCGGGTTGGGTTGCCGCTCTAAGCAGGTTTATTTCTAAGTCTGCTGAGCTCACCCTGCTGTTTTTCAAAATCTTGAAAAAGGCAGGTCCAATGAAATGGACCCCGGAAGCAGACGCATCGCTGCAAGATTTGCAAAAAACATACTTGTCCTTGACGCTAATACTAGTTGCGCCAAAGCCGCAAGAGCCGTTGCTGCTTTATTAGGCAGCAACAAATCAAGTGGTTAGTGCTGCACTAGTGGTGGAGAGAGAAGCTGATGTTGAAGAGGCAGCAACCCCCGGGCCGGCAAGTGACAATCCAGATTCTTCCCCGACAAGCCCATGTGACGCCAACACAAGCCAACAAGTTGTGCAGAAGAAGATGGTGCAGCGCCCAGTCTATTTTGTCAGCTCTCTTCCGCAGGGGGCTAGATCGAGATATTCTAGTGTGCAAAAGTTGCTCTTTGGCCTCCTCATGGCCACCTGAAAGTTGCGCCACTACTTCCAAGCACACCCCATCAACGTCATCACTCGCTTTCCATTGCAACGTATCTTGAGGAATCCAGAGGCAACCGGCAGGATAGTTGTGTGGGCGTTGGAGCTGGCCAGTTTTTATTTCAAGTTTGAGTGTGCATCAACAATTCAAAGCAGGGCCTTGGCAGAATTCATTGCAAAATGGACACGAGCGCAAGATGAAGAGATTCAAGAAACTTCTCTCCTCGGCAAGGAATCAAGTCAAGAATGGATTATGTACTTTGATGGAGCCTTTT
>CBMN010751369.1:0-11531 GCA_000582825.1 Hordeum pubiflorum | reverse complement strand
ATACATCCGTATGTAGTCCGTAGTAGAATCTCTAAAAAGACTTATATTTAGGAACGGAGGGAGTATTAGTCAGTGCATGACGGGCCTTGCCCTTCAACTTAAAAAACATCACCTCACAACTTGATGTTTATGCAGTGATGCGTTTGCCCGGCTGTATGATAGGAGAATGCTTCCACCATTGAGCTCATGTCAAACAAGAAGGCAGCCACCGCCTTGTATAAAAATGTTCTGTCCGTTGCACCTTGCTGAGAATGTGAGTTTTCTTTTGTGCTTGAATAGTTTGTTGTGCTGTTCCAGATTGTGCATGGTAAAGGTGGCAGTAATTACTGCTTGCTGGTATCATATGACTACTCTTATATTTTAGAGCTGCGGGGGTGCTTTAGCTTGATTATTTGAGAAAATACTTATCTGAGGAGTTCTGATTTCTCCCAGAAACCGTGCTGCAGTATTTGACATAGAATTGGCAACTTTGTTTAGTTTGAGTTCAGAATTCTGTTACCTGTTGCTTTCAAAGTGACTTTTCTGTTACATACTTTGACATTGGACCTCTGCATTGTAATCAGAGGAAGTCAAATTTGCACCTTACCCATGTTGCGTTCAGCCCGAATGGGGACGAGGTTCTTTTGAGTTACAGTGGTGAACATGTATATCTATTTGATGTCGACCCAGGTATGATTGTTCAGCTCCCTTTGTGTATGTATCCTCACTTTTGTTATCGCACCTCTGCTTGCTTTCAGTCCACTGCCAGTGTTACTATACTGGTCAATTTATCTGTATATATTTTCAGACAATACGAGTCCAGTGAGATACACAGCAGATGATGTACGCGATCAGTTATGTTTACCGCCTTTTCACAAGGAACCAAGAAAAAAAGAGTCAAAACGAGATAAGTTTCCAGCTAAGAGAAATTTGTGTAGGGTGAGCAATCTTCTTTTTGTGCACTTGCTTGGGTGCGCTTGCGCTTCTCACTTTCGTAAACATGGCCTCTTTGTATCACACTATCGTATATGTTGCCTGGTTTGCGAGACATGTTGAACTTCTCTGCCTTTCATGGCATCTGTTTCAGGTAGATATGTTGAAGAAACTTATGCAAGTCGTGGTAAAATCTTTGGAGACCGGCACAAACCTAATGCATGGCATTGAAGCATGCTGTGAAATACTTGAGGCCATGGAATCTGATATTGATGATAGCACGAGGCATGATTGTTTGTGTACCCGTGCAGGATTGTACCTAAAGGTTTGCTGTCATCTGTGTATCAGTTACCAAAATCTCTGTTCCGTAAAAGATACTGAACTTTATGATTTACAGCGGAGGTGGAAAAATGATGTTTACATGGCTATTCGGGATTGCAACGAAGCAAGGAGTATTGACTTCGCATCATTCCAGGCCCACTTGTTCATGACTGAGGCACTGTTACAGGTAAAAATGTGTAATTATGTCAAAGATTGTATGCTTATACTTCAAATAATGCTGTACCATCATACAAAATTGGTCTAACCCTGGCACTTTGAGTTGCTTTGTGCATGGTACCTCGAGTTGCTTTGCCTTTGTTAGGAGAATATAAATCCGTGTTCAAGCTTGTTTAGAATGTTCTGTTTGTGCTACCTTTTCTTTGTCAGACGAAAATGGGCATATTCTAAAGCTATTCTGATTAGGTGGATGCTTAGATCATACCGATTTGATCACACCTTTGGTCAGTCATGTCTGCTATGATTGGCTCCGTGTAGTTCTATAAATGATGTATATACTTATCCACAACCACATGCCTACCAATTGATGCGTCTTGTTATCTCACTAAAATTCTTTATCTCCTAAATCCTCCTTTAGCCTGGAGTGATAAATGAAGAGATGGCAACTCGGTACATTCTCCATCTCTTACAAATATGTGCTTTGCCTTCTGTAGCTAGGAAGACTGAAGGAGGCATGTGAATATGCAGAGGGTGCACATAGTCTTGTTCCACCAAATTCGGTGTCTGCGGAACAGGTGGAAAATATAAAGAAGCGACTTGCTGCTGGTGAGTGCGTTTGACATAAAAGCAATTGTTTCGTCCCTTATAGCTGCACCATGTGAATTTAATATTCGGAGATTGTTATGTATTCACAGCTTCACATGCTAAAAGATGGCCTCTCCAGTGCACATAGCTCAGTATCCTGTTAATATTCTGTGTTCGGTAGTTATTTTTATTAAGATGTTAGTGCTCACAAGAAACATATACATGCAAATGTACTAGTACTTCTATATATATATAATATTACATATTCATTTTCCATGATTTCTGCTGCCGCAGCTGTTCGTAGATCCATTGTATTTATTTTACTGCTTCAGGTATTGAACTCGAAGATTTATTGAGATTAAGAATTCTATGATGCCAATGGACTCAATATTTGATTGCTGCTTGTATCCAGAATGTGATATGTTGCTGTTAAATTTTTGAAAGATCTGATGGATTTATGTTGTTCAAACAGCTGAACGTGAGAAAAATAAAAAAGATCAACAAGGAAATACTAACACTGATGCGCGGCATGGACGGTTACGGTCATTGAGTGATCTACTGTTCAGATCAGATGTTAGTGGGTCATCATCACAGGAGGGCCGAGAAGATTCAGATTTCGATGATGAGATGGAGTTAGACTTTGATACATCAGTATCGGGTGACGAAAGCCGTGATAGTGATCCAGGTGCTGTTCGAGGTAGCTTACGTCTAAAATTGCACCGAAGAGAGGATCAAACTAATGAACAGTCTGTTGGGAATGGATCAGCTGAGTCCACTTGTAATGGCGATTCTGCCTATGAGGTTCTTTCTTTCTCATCCTACTCTTTTATCTGAATGCTAAAGTCCCTAGTACGGGATTCTCTTTTTCGGTGTCCTATATTTGTATACTAACATTGCATGGATTTAATACCAATCCTGTTGTGCAATGTAGCCGGATGTTGCAATTGATATGAAACAAAGATATGTTGGGCACTGCAACGTGGGGACAGATATAAAGCAAGCTAGCTTTCTTGGTGAACAAGGTTAGGTTATTAAGCTATTTCTTCTTGCATGCATGTTCAATTTTTATTTAAGTCAACAGGCCAGCTATCAGCTGTTTGCATGACGGACTCTAGTAACAGAAGACATTGACCTTTCATGTAAGGCGTAGAGCTGTGCACCTTTCATGCACATGTTGTTTGGCGTGGGCTTTTTGTCTTTCCTTTCTGAATGAAAAAGCGCTTTGTGGTCGGTTTCTTATCATTGGAAATGCTTTCAGATTATTATAAGAAGTGCAAAACTTTTGCACATTCTCTAAAAACTATGTTAACAAATACCCTTGGATGTTCAGAAATCAAGTCATGAACCAATAAAGAGGTTAAACTACCCAAGATTATGCTGTGGCATATAATTAGCGTATGCAAATTTACCAAATTATCACAAAAGTACACTTCTAAGAAAAGTTATCACCTGACCAGGCATTATTTGACATATATATCTCAAAATAACTCAAAATAACATGTTTAATGAGTTCCTGTTCTAGCCACTGCTATTACGAACCATATCCACTCGTAAAGGCCATGTTAGTTTTTGCCTGTTATATGACGACTGAGACGGAGCTGCCTCGTTGGCCAACTGGCCAGGTGTGCCTCATTGCTCTGATGCTCCTCCCTGGTTCTCACCCTTTTAACATCAACCGAGAGGTACATACTGATGTGTAGAGTTCATGCAGCGCTAAGATTACCATGTGTCACTTAAAGGTAGGCTTGTTGACCAAAGTTGGATGTGAACTCATTAGGGTGTAATTTTGCGATAGATATATCAAAGTTGGATGTGAACTCAAAGTATGTGCAGACCGTTAAATTTGTACAATTTATATGTACTATATATGTGCCTAATGCTGTATTGCTCTTACGACAGGGGATTTTATTGCCAGCGGAAGTGATGATGGTAGATGGTTCATATGGGAGAAAAGAACAGGAAGGCTTATTAAAATGCTTGCAGGGGATGGAGCTGGTAATTGCAATTTCATTTCTTACCGTGGCTATCCTTGAGTACTGCTTCTCATGTGCCCCTATATCTTCTTTAGTTGTGAACTGTATACAGTCTCATCCCTATGATTGTGCTGTTGCAACAAGTGGAATTGACAATACAATAAAGGTATATGATCTGATATTTTTTTTCTCTTGAGGTACTTAAATAATTTGCCCTCACTATTCACTTGGTCATTGTTTATGCTAGTTATGGACACCGGATGCAGAGGGTACTTCTATGGTTGATGGACCAGAAATTGATGTATTAAGTGCCATAGAGAACAATCAGAAGAAGTTATGCCGCACCCGTGAAACTTTGTTGTAAGCTGCCAAAACTTCCTAGGAGTTTAGCCATATGCTATTTTGACTTGCAATGAAATTACCACAGCTATCATGTGCTTCCATGCTGTTTCTTCCGATCTGTCTACCAAGTTATATAGAAACTAGCTAGTAGTGATTTTCCTATGTTGCATATCTCTGTGCAGGCCTTTCGAGTTTTTGGAACGATTTGGGGCGCATGAATTTGCTGAAGGAAGCTTACATCCTTTAGAGTGTGCACAGACTTGACCTACTATTGCTTGGTGTTGCTGAGGTACTGCTGTTTGCTGGAGATCTTAGGGCATTCCCAACATTTTACTCGGGCACAAATTCGATAAATACTCCCCCGGTTCCAAAATAAGTGTCGTGTTGAACTGAAACCACGACACTTACTTTTGGAACGGAGGGATTATGTATTGAGCTGGGTCCTGGATACAAATAACGTGAAACCTCACTTTTGCTTTCTGATTTCGGCCTTTTGATTTGTTGTTCGTTCTTTCAGCTTTTCAGGAAAAGGGAGAGGGACATTTCATCCAAGTTATAAGCAACCAATGTTTTAGGTAAGAATGAGATTGCAAGGTCGTTGCTGCAATCATAGCCAGTGTTTTGCACGCCTGCCTAGATAATATTGCAGGTGTGCTGGTATTGAGTTTATTGCTTGAGATGTGAATAGACGGTAAAATGTTGTTTGTTGGTACGTTGTGTGGATCCATTCACTTGTACAGATTGTAGAAAGGCGAAGTCTTGTAATAAGTAAATCATTTGTACATGCTTCCATATAGAGCCCAGTTCTGCTGCTTTGTTAGTCGACTCCTAGGCATATAGAGCCCGTTCTGCTGCTTTGTTAGTCGACTCCTAGGGGCAAAGGTCGGCGACTTGGATGCGACTTCGTCGGGAAAGTCTACTGATAGTACAGGTGAGACCTCGGGTAGAGGATACACTAGAGACATACTGTGTATGTTGCTTTGTGCTGCCTTGTGGTTTTGTGTCCCCATTTGGGCCCAAATGAATGTTTACACGACTGTTTTTAGTTCCGTGTAAGTGACGTGATGAAGCAGACACATCACCATCGACAATTCAGCCTACCTCGTAGGTTGACGGGCAAAGTGGGCAGGCAACACGATCGAACACCCAAAGGGCGAAGTGGACGTGTTTCTCTAGAGTTGGAATTGCGTTTCGCTCACCCTTGCAAGGAAGTGACGGAACCATAGCGACGGCTTGTTTTAGAAACGTTTTGTGTTGTCCGCGGCAAGGCTGCCGGCGTTTTGATAATGCCGGTTTCTCCGGTATGTTTTCCGCCCCAGTTGCATCTGTGGGCTGGCGTGGCGAGTATACAGTCGAAGTAGGTATGGCCGCACCGCACACGGTCTAGCTGCAAGTATATAGAATGTCCGAGCCTATCGCTAGGTAACCCAACAGTACGTTAGAACTACTTTTATAGTACTAGTATAGAGTAGGACCAATCACTAGTGGCTGCAACCCTGGAATCCAGAGGTTTCGCTTTGCTGATGTCTCAATCGCGCCATCCCCATCCAGCTCGTGTTCTCTTCTCCGATCTCATCCAAGAGAGAGAGAGAGAGACCCAGCGTGAGAAATGAAAATACCCTCGTGGTAATCGCGTCGGCTTTGTTGAATTTGCCCCTATCTAGATCAGGATGCCCTACGCTGTATCGCACACTTGCAGTCTTCCTTCCATTTCATTCTACCAGCAACTTTTATATGCAAAAAAAAAAGAAAAAGCGAAGACCCAAGCGCCGATCCCACGTCTACACGCACTACGAGCCTCGAGTCCACATCTCGGCATGCAGCCTTCGCCAAGACTCGCCGAGGTTTTTACACAAAAAGAAAGGAAAAAAAAAGAAGGTCAAAGGCCAAGGCTTCACGCATGGACTACGCGCGCGCGCACGCATCACGCCAAGACGAGAAAAGAAAAGAAAGAAATCGTCGTCTCGCCGTCCGTCCGTCGGTTCGGCCTCGGGCCTCTCCCCGTCTGGTGGCGCTGGTTTTCCTCTCCTGCCACTGGGGGCGTGGTTCCGGTGGGGCCCACGCATCACCTGGCATCCCATTGGCTGCCGCGGCATCCGTGGTCAAACAAAACGCACACACCGACCCCGACCCCGTCGCTCGTCCTCGCTCGTCGGCCCCCGCCTTTCGTCCCGATTTACGGAGGCTGCCATCGCCTGTCACTCTAGGGTCTACCGGCGAGAGGCCGTCGCGTGTGACTGACAGGCCGTCCGCGTGGCCCCGCGGGCCGTACCTGTCAGCGAAACGGGGTGCCGGTGCGCGTAGCGTTTCGGCGGGCCGCCGCCCAACTAAGACCGTCCACCCAAACGCAATTATTCCTTGGACGGGTACGGGTTTGGTTCAGCCCCTCGATGTCCCCCGGTTCACAGCTTTGCCACTGGAAAACGACACGCTGTTTAGTTTTTGTGATTGTTATACTCTGGCTCTTTGGCGTTTCGGTCCTTGTAAGATGTCGTGTTTACAGAACTAGCGTATTGTATTTTTTTTCGTCACACCACAAACGCAAGGGTGACTTTTCTACGTCGTGAGCTTGCTCATCTAACCTCAAATTTTACGTTATTTCTGGAAACAAGAATACTACATTTCCGCGCACAAGCAAAATAAGCGTGACACGAGGTACTTGCATGCCTTTGTTCTTTATGCCTCGTGCTATAATTGTTGCCTAATGTGTTTATATGGTTACACTCCCTCCCTTCCGGTTTATAGGGCTTATCTCAAAATCTTAGTTTTTCCGTTTTATAAGTCTCAATTTGATTGTTTCCCCTCACATGTTCAGATTTCAAGGTGCATTAAATCGTTGCATGCAAAGATTAAGAAAAGATTGACCAATGCATGTTAAAGTTTCTAAATACATTGCAATTAATGCGTTGGTAAAATCAACTTTTTGAGTAAAACGAGTACATTAATTGAGTATTTTTTCAAACTACAAAAACTATTCCACCACTCACCATCTATCTTGATTGGTGAGATTTTTGAATTGAGCCCTATAAACCGGAAAGGAGGTAGTAGTTAGTTTTGGGGTGTGCATGGCCGCATGGGTTTAAAATGTTCGAGTCTAACATGTAAGACTAGGCATATAATATATAAAGGCACCATTGGGTAAGCAAAACATATTAGACGAAGCTTTATAAGCTAGACATATGATCATGAAGGGGACGGTCCGGTTGCCCATGACATGGCTGGCAGGGTGGCCGTATCGTGCGTGTTGCAATGGTCGAGATGCATCTGATGGCCTCAACAAGCTTTGTCGTTGATTATAATGTGATGATTTAGTACATGTGAAGGAGCATCAGTAGTCATGCCGAGGAATGTAGGTACTCCCTCCGGTCCTTTTTACTCCGCGTATTAGATTTGAGTCAAGTCAAACTTTGTAAAGTTTGACCAAATTTACATTAAAAAATATCAACATCTACAAAATCAAATATATATACTATGAAACTACATTTCATAAAGAATCTAATGATATTGATTTGACATTGTGAATGTTGATACTTTTTTCTGTAAGTTTGGTCAAAGTAGAGATACTTTGACTTCGAAAAAATCTTATATGCAGACTAAAAAGGATCGGAGGGAGTACATACATCTTCGTAGATTCTAAATAAATATCGTCTCTCCATCTACTCCTGCCAAATGTCTAATAGCGTAAATTCTAACACCTTGCACGCTAGAGAAAAACAATAATCTTATGCGGAAGACGTGGAATGAGCTGAGATAGATGAGTTTATAAACAACTTAATGTGCACTGGTTGTGCACATGATAACATCACTATGACATGAGAATGTTATGAGTAACGTCACTTTGGTACCCATTTAGAGTTATACAATTATTTTAATCACTAATAGTGTCCGGTCTTTACGAGAAAAGTTTCATGTCGTCCGATAATATACTCTCCACTTTGCTATAACCATCATTGGTTTTTGTAGGAATCCATTCCAAAATGTATGTCCATGGAATAAATTAACAATATAGAATTTTACAATTAGTATAGGTAAACTTTCTTTGCAAGAATTAATAGATGTACTTTATCATTGGTCATTTTTATTTTTTCTGTGCGCATGGTGGACTTGGTAAAACAAAGAAAGTACTACTACTTGAAGGCAGTTCTTCAGTTGAGTGAAGAGCTTCACACAAAAAGGTATAAACTCCAGGTCCAAAAGGCAAAAGCTAACTCACACAAAGTGAGAAAAAAAAATCAGGACAGCGTTACATGTCCGCCATGAGGGACGAGGTGGAGGAGGACAAAAGACGGGCAGCTTCCGCAAGATCTTGAGATGTGTGAAGGCCTCAGCCAACGCATCAGCTTATTAGCATTACCACCCCCACCGGCACCCCCACCATCCTCCACTTCATTCGTCTTCCCAAACCCGCCGCAGGGAAATTTGCCAGGAACAATCCAAACAAATCCTATCGATCGATCGATCGGAATCGATCTCATGCGGCAGCTCTGCCCATCCATCTGAGATCGATCGATCGGCCGCTAGGTACTCATAGACACAGTCGGTTCCCAATCCCATGGGGAGCGACGGCAAGTCGGTCTCCGCCGCCGTCTGCTGCATGTGCGGCGACCACGGCCTCCTGCCGGAGCTGTTCCGCTGCGCCGCCTGCTCCGTCCGCTCCCAGCACACGTATGTACCCTCTCTCCTTTTCTGTTCGCGCATATGCGTGATTAGAGGAGCTAATTTTGGATTTACTTGCATGGATATTCTTGGATACGGGAATAGCTAGGTTAATTAGCAACGACGGCCGGCCGGCCAGTTCGTGAAACTGGAGGAAAGATTCTCTTCTGTGAAATCGTCCTAACCGACGACACATCATAACACAAACATGTGTACATGGAATGGAATTATTAGCTAATACACCAGCATACGCAAGCACTGATTCACCATTAATTCTGCATCATCATCTAGCTTTGAATCCCCAGTACGTACGTACGTAGTTGTGTACTCATGAATTATCTACTTGATGAATCCATCTAGCTTTGAAGTGCCACACAATGCCATCAGTTAATGGATTAGTGCCGTGCTTGGATTCATCTGAACCAGAACTGTTTTCCATGCCATCCCCTTTTGAGTTTCTATTGGTATATTTGGTGACGCGTTTGGCATACACATATATATCTCCCATGTATCATTTTCGCCACCCTGTGTCTGGCCCGCCCGTACGCCCAGCTAATTAATTTGTTCCGACTTTCTGCACGATTCCACGAGAATTCGTCAACAAAATGGGGCCGGCCAAGACCCAAGAGATATACACACACCCGATCGATGTTGATATAAAGCTGTACGGTCGCTGTACCCTGTATAGACATCCAGCTAGTTCAGCCACAGTTGCACCGATCGATCGCCATTGTTCACTTCTTTGATCTTTCACGTGTCTAGCATCTGAAAATGCGTGCGACAGTGCATGCAATAACGTTGTACATGCACTCCATGTATCTGCACGTATCCACAATACGTACCTAGCAACTAAATCTGTAAATGTGTACACATGGTCATGTATCACGTCAGGTACTGCACGGATCGGTACCCGAAGGCGGAGGCGTACGGCACGTGCAACTGGTGCCTGAGGGCAGGCCAAGGAAGCAGCGGCGGCGGCGCCGTTCCGAGCCCGGCGATGTCCACCTTCAAAGCGCCCGCCAGATCGATGCCGGGTAAGGTCGCAGCTCGCGGCGACTTCGCCGCGGAGCTGAACAAGCCTATCAAGAAGCAGCAGCAGCGGCGGCGGCTCCTGCTGCAGCGGTCGGCGTCCGACATAAGCAGCGGCGTCCGTGCCAACCGCGGCGCCGGGCCGCCCTCTCCTGGCGTCGCCCGGGGAAGACCGAGGGTTCGGAGGTACAAGCTCCTGGAAGAGGTGATCAGTAGCTAGCTTAGCGAAGCGATATACATATGTACATGGTTTTCTTTTTTGTTTCGTGGAGGATGCGCGCGTATTTAAGCAAGCAAGAGTGTGCTCCCTACGTTTGTTGGATGCTTGAAATGGCGATGAGCTTGTGTGTTACTCCCTCCGTACCAAAATTGAACTGCAAAAACGTCTATATTTTGAGCAGGTGCGCCGGTGGAGTTGTAGCTGTATGTGATCATGAGTCCTAATTCCTGTAGTATAGTACTTGCTTGTTAATACGATGAGTTGCTAATATAACATGCAGTTCGATCATTCGCTTGATTTGTTGATATTTCAGTATGTGTGCATGCATGCAATGGAGAGCATCCTAAGCCTCTTTGGTTCAAAAGGATTTAGAAGAAGTTCGAGAATTGTAACCCTCGGTTGGAGTTTAATTCCTCTTCCTATATTGATTTGTAGATCTTTAATCCTTCAAAAAATGCACACACATGTCATTTCCGCATGTGAAACATTTCTTATCTCGTATCATAAAATTATCAACGGTGTGCGTTTGATGCAAATTCATTGATTTTCAGTTACCGCTGATAGGTTGGTAGATGTTCTATGAGTGTTTGCACCAAGAAAGCCGACACTTTTGGTGCTCACGATTTTCAGACGCATCTCAAGGGTCGGGTCATTAGCATTGCCATCGTCGAGTGGGCAAGAAAAAAAAGCAGTGTGTGCCCATTGCAAACGTTAAAGAGGGGGATGGTAAGAGCATCTCCAATAGATGATGTATATTTTGATGCTTCAAACCAGCGATGTACAAATTTGAAGCGTTAAAAAGTGATTTTTACATCTTTGAAAAAGGCTCAACTCCAACAGATGGTCCAAAACGGATATGTAAAAGAGCAACTCCAACAGACGGTCCAAAACGAAGATGTAAAACCGGCCGCCGGCNNCGCGGCTGCTGTTCAGCCGCTGTACAACCACGGTTTTGCATTGAAATATCACTTAAAATTTCAAATTAAAGTGCATCATCATCATAGTTCCAATTCCCTAACAAAAGTGCATCATCATCATCATAGTTTCAAATCCCTCTACCAAAAGTGCATCGTCCCAATCAAAGTCTTTCGCCCTACAAATTAAAATACACATGAATATCATTCATGCGGGTCATCAACACCACCGGCGTTGTGAACCGTAGTACGATCATCATCACACCGGCTTCTTTGTCGACATTGCAAAGCGGTGAAGTCTCATTGCCGGGAGCACCACCGGAAGCACCTTCATTGCCTCCCATGCCGGTCATGTTGCCGACGAAGCCACCTCCAATGCCACTCATGTTGCCGCCATAGCCA
>CBMN010751365.1:752-13266 GCA_000582825.1 Hordeum pubiflorum | reverse complement strand
TGCTTGGATCACTTGACTGTATGCATTGGACATGGAAGAATTGTCCTGCGGGGTGGAAGGGTCAGTACAAAGGCCACTGCAACGATCCAACATCATTCTTGAGACAATTACATCAAAGGATCTTTGGATATTGCATTCATTCTTTGGTCTGCAAGGCTCTCACAATGACTTGAATGTGCTATCAAGATCACCTCTGTTTTCTAGACTTATAAAAGGTGAAGCTCCCGCTTACGACTACTCGATCAACAGGCACAACAACTCGATGGGTTACTACCTTGCGGATGACATCTATCCATCATGGGCCACCTTGGTCAAAACATCCGCGTTCGAAAAGTAACAAACACTGACTTTGCCCAATGTCAAGAAGCTGCAAGGAAAGATGTGGAGAGAGCCTTTGGTGTGCTTCAGAAGCGCTTTGCAATTCTTCCTGGCCCTGCCGAGTACTGGAACTCCAATGTTCTATGGCGAATCATGACTTGTTGCATCATATTGCATGACATGATCATTGAAGACGAGACAGATATGTCTGAGAACTTTCGGTACATCACCAACGGGACTCCGGTTGAGCCAGAGTATGATACGGACAAGATACTGTCATTTCTTGAGCATCATCGGAAGATCGAGAACCGTCAAGTTCATACTCGGCTCCAACAAGATCTCGTTGAGCGTCATTGACAACTTCTAAGCGAGTCCTAGTTGTTCTATGAAATGCTATTTGCTACATTTGAACCATTCGACTTGTTTAAATTTGAATATTTTGGTTTGTAAACTTTGAATTTGGTTTACAAACTATATTCGTAATTTGGTTGAACATTCAAGTTTATGTTTAGTTTATATGTGTGTGCTAATATGTAGTTGCATTTTATACTAGAATTACAAATTTAAAAAAAAATACTTTATTATATTTAAAGGATCGGCTAGGTCAAACCAAAAACTTCGTGGAGTATATATACTCCCTTCGTTTTAAAATAAGTGTCGTTAATTTAGCACAACTTTAAACTAAATCAGCACTCAACTAAGCCTTTTAGTTCACTAAAATTTTAGGGGGATCGGTTAGACATGCATAACCGTCAAAGAGGAGCGCGATCGACGAGCCCATGCCTCGTGCGCATGCAGTGACGCAACGGGACTCCGAGCGGGTACTAGCACCTTTGGCAACTCGATAAAAGAAAAACTCACATCGCCATCCAGCCCAGTTCCCAGATCCCCCAATAACGCCCGTCCAGCTGATCGATTCGGCACGATCGACGCCGGAGCGAACAATTAACCCGGCTGATCAATGAGATTGCAGAAACGGAGCTCCAGACTCGATCGCTGCCGCCGCCTGCCGGTGCGGTGGCCATTCGCCGACGTGACGTGGTCGCTCGTTCCGTGCGATGGTGTACAGAGAACCAGGCCGGAGATCGATCTGGGTATGCACTGGGCCGCTGAAGGAAATCTTTGATCTTTCCCCGCCGGTCAGCCAGATTCATGTGCGCGGGGGTCGGCCGGTCGGGAGACCGAGCGTCCAAGTCGCCGGGTGGGACTCTTGACCCAGCACAGCAGCATATTTGACCAGGAACGAGGAACCCAGCCCCAGCTCCATGTATCATCGTCGCGGTGACCTCTCCGCCAAGGCAAGGCAGCTCCTTTCCCAAGTCTCCCCGCGCCAATAAAAGGCCAGCCGGTCTCCGGTAGCCGGGCACGTCTCGTCCAACCACTCACAACTCGCCACTGCACCCATAAGCCGGCCGGTCCGTGCGTGCGATCCAAGAGGACTATACTGTATACCCACATGCTATAGCCATGCTCGGGAGGAGGACAAACAATGGGTCGTCGACGTCGAAGCCCGGAGGAGCGGACGGCGCGGGCCTCGCCGGCGCCAACACCGTCGTCACCGGTGGCGGGCCGGAGGCGGCCGCGTCGCAGTTCGCCGTGCAGCTAGGTGAACACCAATTACCTCCTCGATCTAACATTTCTAGCACTCTGCAGGTGCACGGAATTGTTTGATTATATGCAAAATCCCGGCGCGTTTGGGCGTGCAGGTGCAGATGAGGCGGCTCGGGAGAGGCTGGAGCGCATGAACCGGAGGCTGAGGCTGCTGGAGCAGCAGATGGAGATGCTGGAGGCGGAGGTCGGGAGGGCCAGCAGCACCGCAGACGACTAGGAGCACCGACGGCACGACGGAGACGGAGAGACGATGGCTGGCTAGAAGTAGATAGAAGCCTTACTTTTCTTCTCCCTTGGTGAATCATCATGGTGGTGTGGTGTCCCTGAAGCTTTTGCCACATTTTGGGGGTGAGATCTTCGGTCCCTGCTTCTGCTTGGTTTGAGGGGTTTGACTCTCGGGCTCGTTAGGGAAAAGTATGGTGATGAGCTCATCATCCTGTCGCTTTCGTCTCCGGTGGAAAACGGCTGCCGTTCCAAGCATGCGTGCATGATGGATCTCTGAGTTGTCGCTTGTTCTAGGATCTTCCTGTAGCAAAGTTCGTGTTGATGGAGACATGATTAAAATTCCCCGTTTAGGATGGACTGTATCAGATCATCTGTACAGCTACCCCAGCACCTTACTTAAAATTAAATTAAGACTTAATAGCAGATTTCTGCTCCGTCTTTCTCCTCAGCTGACATGAAGAGAGCAGAAAGTGTGCCTTCACCAAGACACTATGTGCATTAGAACCCGCTTCAGTTTTGGGTAAAACTTTATACAGCACGATCCCCTTGTTGGAACTAAATACATTCAACGAACAGTACATTTTTTCTTGTGCATGCACATGATACATACATGTAGTACATCGACATCAAACTTGAAAAAAAATAACAAGAAAACGCCGAATTACTGAGACGCAACAGGACTCGCGGATGCATCCACTGCGACTGACAACCAAACGGTGATGGTAAGTACTTCGAGCCACCATATTGCTATTCACAAGCTAGCTTGGTACCAAAGCTGCTGAGGCTGATGGCGAAGGCTTGAAATGCCGAAAGTGGCTGCCGATAATCCATTGTGAAGATATCGTCGTCGACCTTACCAAATTGCAGCAGCACCGTCTCCTCATCCCTGGAGCTACTAGGGTCATTGGGGTCCGCGGCAGCAGCCAGCTGGAAGTTCTTGACGGATGCAACTGTTACCCGCCCATGGAAGTTTAAGCACCAGCACTGCAAGTGCTCGTGCCAGCGAGGAGCTTTGTTTCTTAAAACCGTGGTACCCGTGGGCTTCCGAGACTTCGTCTTGAGGGAGTTTTCCCAGGTCTCTTGAGTTGAAGGGAACTCGAGTGCACAATACATTCTCCTGGGGCCTCTGGATTTGAGCAGGTTGTATTTGTACGAAAGCTGCCCAACTTCATAGTTGCCCGCCGATACTTGGGGGCTTATTCTTCTGCTTCCAAAACGCCGACTAGATCGACTACTTGATGCTTTAGCACCATCATGTGGTGGCTTGCTATCATATACTTTGAAGTTTGTTCCCCAAAAATCAGATCTAGACAGGTTACAGAAGAAGCACAATTATATCATTGAGTAAAAGAATCAAATACATATAATTAATGATCAGATTTTCAATAATTCAAACATAAACCAAACATAGGGAAGTGACGTAACCTAAACTAGGACACTGAAATGGTTAGATCAAGTTCCAAGAACTTGGTAAAGCAAAGCCTAAACGCCAGTAATCAAACGTACTTTAGGACAGCTAATCACCGATTCGCAAGGCTGACTCATGTCCGTGCCTCTGATGACTACTTCTAGGACACGAGGCACGGCTGGAAGTCTTGGTCTTAATTGGGCTGGCACCAAGAGGAAGTTGACGCGCATGAGACAGAGCAGGCAGCAGCATGCCGAAGGGAGAAAGAGGAAATTAAATTTTGGGGAAGTGCTCTTCGTCCACCTCGAGCACGTGAGGAAAATGAACAGGAAAAGGGAGTAATCTGATTAGGTCTTTCCACATGGAGGCAGCAGGTGAGAGAAGAGATAGCTACCACACAGTAGAAACTTCCTTCGGGCATGTTTGGCATAAGCCCATGTCTGCCGACACCAAACATTTGACTAGCCAAAGGTTTTGCTTACCCGTGGTTGGGCCAATGTTGGCAAGAAAAATAAATTGATAGCACGGAAACCATGCAAACAAGGACCAAATGTTGGTCATGGCCAAAACAATTGGTAGGTTAGTGCCCCACCAAAGCCAGCCCAAACGCCCAGGCTGTCCATCACCCCTCAAATCCCATGTCAGATCTGACAGGTCGGACTTGCTCCAAATCTGCTCCAAATTGACCAAGTGCACCAAATCGACCGCCCTGCTCCCGCGTCCGTCCTCCCCTTCTGGCATCCGAGCGTCGCCCTCCTCTACCCTTGCTTCCCGTTTGCGCCACAGTCCGATTCCACCGTCCTAGATGTCAACGTGGAGTACTCCGTCCCCCGCTGCAGTCATGGACGATGCCTCAGCGGAGTCCATGGGGGAGCGGCGCACCCAGGAAGTTGTGCAAAAGGAGGGCGACAACATGGACTTGGGCGGGTCCGGTTTGGCGACCGCCTCAGCACTGTCTGCCCTGCCCACGAGAAGGAACAAGCCGTCGGTCGTGCCCGACTCCACTCTGACATTTGAATGGGCCAGCCAGACGCAAGAGGATGCCACCACGGACACGGTGTACAACTCGCCACAACTCCAAAGGCAACAGACAATGTCGGGAAACGCAGCTGCCGGGCATGCCCACGTGTTGCTCGACGAAATGGCCAGCCAAGACACGGTACATTCTTACCCATATGCCATTGTATCGCTTGCTTTGTTTGTTGCACATACCATTGGATCAATTTAGGGATGGTAGTTTCATTGTGATGCATATTGTAGGACGCATACATGATGAACATGATAAATGACGGTCAAGAGCCTATGCATTATGACTTGGGTGATACCAATTCCCCTATTTTTTATGTTGGGCAAACATCACGCACTGAAAAAAGAAGGTACCAAAGGCAAGAGGTCTGGCATTCCAAGCCATGAAGATGTGTTGTTGTGTGAAGCTTGGTTGGCCACAAGCATGGGTCCAATTTGTGGAACCGAGCAACAGGCGTAAGTATTGGCAAAAAATCCACAAACACTACCATGAACACAAGAACTATGTGGAGCCGCACCCTATCCATACAACCCGCAATGAGGGCTCTCTCAACATAGATGGTCCACCATCCAAGAGAGCGTCAACAAGTTTTGCTGTTTCTATTCACAAGTGATTGGCCAAAACCAAAGTGGCATTGGAGTCAACAGCCATGTAAGTTTGATTTCCTTCACATTGTCATCATTTGTATTGTTAGCTTCTTTTGTTGCATTGTCTTTAGTGATTCTTCTTTACTAGTTGGGGTTGGCGGCCACTTTGTACAACCAAACCGAGGGCAAGCCATTCACTTTGCCCCATTGTTGGTTGAAATTGAATGGGAAACCAAAGTGGCAAATTGTCCTCGATGAGCACAAAAACCCCACCAAGAAATCGAACAAAAATGATGGCTCAAGCTCCCAACAATCTATTGGATTCAATGACGACAGGCAAAGTGGAGGGGCAGATGGACAAGCGACAGTGCCAAAGAGAAACCAGCAGGTGATGGAAACAAGTGGGAGAGGAAGAGGGCTGCGAATGACGGCGCGACAAGCAAAATGTACGGGCATTTTTTCCGCCAAGGAGGAGAGGTACAAGCTCTTCTTGGATGTGCAAAGGGAGAGGATGTTGTTCGACCGGGAGAGGGTGAAAGAGAAGTTGAGCATTGAGAGAGAGAAGATAGACTTGGAGAAGAGAAGTATGCAAAATGGGAGCTTGAAAAGGCGGCGACAATGCAAGGAATTGAGTGAGAGAGAGAAGTTGAGGCTTGCGAGGGAAACGAAGGAGTCGAGGATCATGTTGCAGGACACTAGCCTCTTGGATGAGGAAAGCAAAAGTGGTTGATCAACATGAAGAAGAGGATCAATGAGTGCAACAATGGAGGTGTTTGATCCATTGTGTATCGCCTATCTATGTACGAATTGTTGCATTCTATTTTGGCACGGGTTGAATTGTGGTTTATTTTGCTTTGTCAAATTGTTCAATTGGTGATGAATTGGTGCTATATGATGGACGTGCATGGCTTTGCATGAATATGAGGGTTTGGATATGAGGGGTGTGGTTGTAATAGAGGGCAAATGAGGGGTGTGGCTTTTCCGGAGGACGAATGAAGAGCCGGCCGGTATTGTTCGCGGAGGCATCTGGACGCGCCCGCGGACGTTTAGGGGGTCAGATTTGACCAGACCAATTGTAGATTCTCTTAGGTTTTGGACACAAACCATGAAACCAAACATACGTTCAAAATGGTGACATTGCCGCAACATGTACAATGCCACCTTCAAAACCAGCTTCAGGCGGTTAAAGTGATTCAGTATTCAGCACTCAAGGGGCTAAGAAAGCCACAAACTTGATGGGCTTATAGACAAACATGATACTTGAGATGAATAAAATGGGCCTTTCCCTTAACGATAATATAAAAGAGATAGAATAAAAAAAGAGATCCTCAGGACCCAAAAATAAATAAATAAATAAGGACCATTAAAACCAGCAAATGTGAAGCAATCATGAAAAGTAATAGCTTGCACACTCCCAAGGGCAAAGATCTAGAGTTTAGAGTCTTAAGACGTAATGTAAATACTTCAGCAGGCCATCACAGAATTTCAACTTTGTGTTAGTTTTCATGTGAGAAAGGGATGAGTAAGGCACCTTAGGCATGCCACCAGGTCAAAGGGTTTGTTTTGCAATATTGCAAATGATGCATCCTTTGACCTCTGAATCGCACTACTAGCATTCAAATTCAATGAAGAACAATACAAAGTGGAGAAGGTACTAACTGGGAGTTTGGAACTCTGAAGTCCTGCATTGTCTAATGGTTTTTATACCGCTGTGAACCTAGGTGTGTTTCATAAATCAATACCCATTTTTTGGTCTCATATTTGCACCAAATATATTGCTTCAAGCAATTTGAAGACTTAGTAGGATACATAAAAAATAGCATGGCAGGTTAAGACTTTATCCTTAGCAGATGAGGGTAAGGATTTGGTTAATCTCACCTCAGTTTCCCCATATATGCATTGCTCCCTTGTGACAAGTCGTCAGCATCAAGGGATATAATGTACTCGGTATGAGGACCACGCCTAAACCTTCTTGCGGCCATGAGAAACTTCCCTTTATCTACAGTAGCTGTCAATGGACAATATGTATAATAAAATATTATCATAAGGCACATTTGATGCTGAAAATGATCAAATGATATTATGAATGGTATAATACATTGTAAGGGACGGCCATAGGTAACTGGTAGGACCGTAGATTATTCATTTAGGGCAAATAAACGATAGCACATAGCCACACAATGAACTTTATCCTTTAGCAGATGAGCGTACGGATTTGGTTGGGAAAATTGGTGCTCTGTAAATACATTAACAGGTGCATCTACTGCCTATGCACCTGAGTGTAGTAACAAAGATCAAGTGGAAGATTTCAAGTACTATTACTACCACTTATCTTGTAAAACTATTCAAGCTCCCAAAGATCTGGGGAAATCTTGAGTCCCTTCAGATTCATGCTCCAAAAGATGCTCAAGTCCTAGGCATGACAGAACTAAACCCTTGGAATTGAACTTTTGAACTAACCAATCCAATTAATGAGCAGCACTATCCATTATTTTATATTTGAAAAATAACACTATAACAACACACAGTAACGATTCTAGTCCAGAATTCGGTGGATTTCTGCAGGTTCAATTTCATTATCCGGTCCACAACTGTCTCCCCACGACCCCAATTCAAGTGCAATGATGCATACAGATACAAATTAGCGACTGGCCCTGAAACCGCCGCATAGGTGCATTTGTGCTGGTTGATTACTAGTTGGAGTGCCAGGAAGGAAATATGTATAAGACAAGACAATACATGCAAACACAATGCAGATGCAAAATAATAACAATTGAAAAGTCATTATCGACTAGGAGAAAAAAGTGATACCCTTCCAATTAAAGCTCACTGACTGAGATCCAAAAGCTATCTATGCAGCATACTGCTGCTTATCAAGTGTCGTCGTACACAGAAATACAAATTCCAGAAAAAGGAGGCAGCATAGTAATCAAAGAAAAAGAATTGCCATGTGCCTCGTTTTGAGATGGAAAAAAAAGGTTGAGTCTCTTAGACCAAGCTTCTTATAAATTAAGGTTTTTGGCTAGACCATTGCTAACTGTTAGATATATTTCTTGTTAAAAGTATCCCTGATCCACTGATAACGAGTAGGCCCAAATGCATCCGCAACATAAAATAAATATGAGAAAATCAAGGCAGTACACCCATCAGATAGGCTTACCAGTTGTCAAGCCAAGGTAGAGGTAGAACGTAGAGTTCTTCTTATTCCGCTTGATAAAACACTGCATCGGGAACTCCCTTGGCCCTGGCTGTTTGACATCATATTGTAAGATTAGGCATACAGTCATACAGATGCTGCATAAGAAACTTCTGCGCTATGTCCCCAAGTAACTACAAAGGAATCCCTCGCATAAATAGCTTCAACAGACACATAAGAAAACTATGGGTACGTTTGGTTTTAGCCTAGCTTGGCTGTATCAAATAATTGGCTAGCCAATTTTTTGGTGGAGCTTTTGCTTGCCCGAATTGGCCAACACTGGCTAGAAAAGTGAACTGGAATGGAGAGAGAAGCATTGGCATGACAAAATATTGGTAGCCATCCAAACATAGACCAAATTTTTAGCCATGACCAAATTATTGGTAGGGTGGGTTTGGGCCACCATCTAAACAAATCCTATGCTACTCAAAATAGGCAAGACGGAATTTCTGATTGCGGAAGCCTTGCCATTAAAAATCCAATTAATTGAGTCTCTGTTTGCAGGGGGGTGACAAAAATAAACAAGTCAAAATTTCTGATCGTCAACACGTCAACAGGTCAAGCTTCATTGAAACTACCCATCGAAATACAACAAATTTAGTATCCCCCAAACGAAGAATGAGAGCACGAGTGTACTTTATACATGCACACTTTTATGGGATAGCATACAGCGCGACCGGGCTGCGGCGCGACGCATGCAGCAGCACCCCACTTTCACCTGACGTCATTGGTGTACACCATGGCCCCAGCACGCAAACCGCTGCATGGCTGATCAGACGGTGGATTCTCAAAAGAAAAAAAGGCTGATCAGACGGGGTGGTGCCCGGCACGCCATAAGACCAGCGAGAACACATTCGCGCTTTAGGTTTAAGGCATTTTCATCTAAAAATGGTACAAGAACCAATTAAGGGCCTCATTGATTGGCGGGAGACTATCCCATTTCCTGCAGGAATTGAGTTGTTCCCTGTGAATTCACGTGAATCTAATAGGCCATGAGAGATAACATCACAGCTATATGTACAGGTCCAACCTTCCAAATCGCACGAACAAGCAATCTTAGCATCTATGGAAATGGAAAACTTATGGGCCTAATGTATAGGCAGGCGCGACATTTGTCGCTCAGGCTTAATCCGAAGCGCTGTCTCTCAACGGAGAGGAACCTTTGGAAAAGCTACGGATCGAAAGGGGATAAATCACAATATCACATCATCAGTTTCCTCCTTAAAAACATAAGTTTGGGATGGGGATTTCCACAGCCCTACACCAGCAGACACCGAACCGGAAGCAGAGACCCTACCAATCGACGGGCATGAGAGCACAAGCCCACCAGGCGCAGCTCCCGTTCTCACCTGCTTGAGCGAGGACGGGAAGGTGATCTTTCCGGACACCGCGGGCGGCCGCACGACGGCGACGGCGGCGTCGCGCCACCGGCGGCAGACGCAGGCGCAGGAGACGACGTCCTTGCGAGCGGGCCACCGCTCGCCGCCGGACGCCTCGACACGCCGAACCACCTCCGAGAGGAGCTCCGGCAGCAGGCGCGCCCACCTCTCCTCCTGCTCCTCCGGCTGCCCGTCCCCCTTCTCCTCCTCCATCTCCGCCACCTCCGAGACCTCGGCCACGGCCGCCGGCTCCTCGCGAGGCATATCTTCCGCCCACCACTGTACTGCCTCCCCACTAGGTCGCGGGGCTCTTTCGTGGGTCTTGGTTTTTTTGCTTTTCTTTCTTCCAACTGTAATCAAAACCGCGTTCGGCGATGGAGAGAAGAAGATGGAGTACTTGTCTGGAAAAGTGGATCTAGCGGACAGGTACTGTGACCACTCATCACTGTGGTGCGTGGCCTTTCTTTAATTTCTTTCCTTTTCCGTATTAACACGGTGGTGAAACGATCACACACCCACACATTTTCTTAGCTGTGCAAGTTACTCTTTCTTTTTTTCATTGAAGGCCACGTCATCAACGTATATGTGACCAAAATTCAGAAGTGGTGGAGTGCTACGTGTCGACCGGCTATGCATCAGGTGTGAGCCATTGGATTCACTTTGACAGGGCAACGCAACAGCCTCGTCCTTTCTCAGTCGTTCGCAACAATGTCAATGTTGCGCACGTCGCCCTGCAACATGATCATCGTTGCACTGATCGCACGACCTCGTTTCATCTATTTGCTTTGTTGTGGGTAAGGAATGGGGGTAGGTCGAGACTCAGACTCATGTGGAGCTTATGTATCTTCCACTTACCTTTCGCCATATGCCGCAACATCGTTGATGTTGAGCTCATCGCCCTGCAACATGGTCATTGTTGTAGTGGTTGCGCATCCCTTCTCGGTCGTTCACAACATGGTTGATGTTTGCGTTCATCATCATGCGACATGGTATCATTGCAGTGGTCGTGCGTCCCTTCTCAGTCGTTCACAAGATGGTCGATGTTGCGCTCATTGCCATGCAATATTTTCATCGTTGCAGTGACCGCGAGACATGATCATTGGCATCGCAACACCAACACCAACGTCGCAACACGAACATGGCATCATCGTCATCGTGCAACGTCGCCTCTGCAACACCCGCTCAGGGAGGCCTTGCAGTAGTCAAGGACGCCATGTCGGCGGTCTCCGTCGTGCAACGCCTCACAACATTGTTGCCCCGTCTAGCAACGATGGTCGCTGACCTTTTGAAGTAGTGGCATGTGCCATGGGAGCCTGATGAAGAACAATGGATGAGGAAAAAAAGGGCATGTTTGGTTTGCGACTATCTTGACCGCATGTTGCCACACTTACCTAACTTGAGGTGCTCATATTCTTAGCCACACTTTGGCTTGCCTTAGGGAATCTTGTCATACTTTTTGTGTGTATTACATGTGGGGCTTATTGCTCATAAAATAATTTTTGACTTCGGTGTGTCTAGAACCAAACACCCACCTAACTTGATCAAACTTGCCTAACTTGAGGTGCGACAAAGTGTGGCAAGGTGTGGCTAGGAACCAAACAACCCCAAAATCACATATCAAAATTATTTGGCTACTTTTAGATACTTCTTCTCTAGTCTGCTATTTCTTTTCTTTTATTGACGCTAGCTATTGTTTTCTAGAGTCTTCTAGCTATGAGTAGAATGGTGTTAGGGCATATTTCTTGCTCGGTAGTTTTTGTGATTGATGACAAGGTGCTTTGCGGACTAACCGTGTGCCGTGAGTATTTCAGAGATTTCTTCAGATGGGCACGAGATGGTTTATTTCCCCTCGGTGATATGGTGTGAAGACGGATTTGTTTTGAAGATCCTTTTTCGGTGGTATTTGAGTCGTGGGAAATCCGTACTATTAAGAGGGGGTCCACGTCTGAGAAGTTGGGTGGAATCAACACATACACATTTTATTTGCACCCACTCTCTCTCCCGACAACGTGGAGATCCTCGTTGTTATTTGCATAAGGCCTGTGGCGCCTCCTAAGTGGTAGTACTACTGGCTGCAGCGGTAGTATCGCTGGAGCGGCAGTACCACGCATGGGAGCGGTAGTACGGCTTTGGCAGTACTACAACTCTCCAGTGTCGTGGTCTGTTCCGCTGGGTGTGCACGGACTTTTTCGCACGCATGATAGTGAGGGCAGTAGTAGAATTTTGGTCCTCCGCTTCAAGCGGTAGTACCGCTCCCTAGTGAGTGGTAGCATCGCATGAAACGGTAGTACCGCTTCTACTGCAGCGGTAGTACCGCCATGTGCGGTACTACCATTCGCCCTACCGTGCTGCATAGCCCTGCCTCCACCGAGTGGTAGAGAAGCGGCAGTTGGCGCGGTAGTACTGCTTATAAGCAGCACTACCGCCCCGGTTCGCGGTACTACCGCTTGTAGCCCTGCAATGCATTTATAAGCGATAGCACTGCTCGCATGAGCCATAGTACCGCTTGTATGGCTTTGCACGCAGATAACGGTTGAATTTGTGCTTGGACTACAAAAGGGGGTCTTCTTCCCCAAGAAGACCTCACCTCTTTCCCCCAAGCTCCATTGTTGTTCCCGAAGCTTATCTTCGTCCGATCTCTCTCCCTAGCCATCAAANNTTGTTGATTCTCTAGGGTTTGCTTGAGAGGGCCTCGATCTACACTTCCACCAAGAGAAATTTGATTCCCCCACTAATCCATTGCAGATCTTGTTACTCTTGGGT
>CBMN010751362.1:0-12430 GCA_000582825.1 Hordeum pubiflorum | reverse complement strand
TTAAGAATAAAATCTTTGCATGGTATCTTCGTCGCGGAGTCATTCTTACTAAAGATAACCTTATTAAGTGGAATTGGAGAGGAAATATGCAATGTGTTTTTTGTCAACATGATGAGACAATAAAACATTTGTTTTTCCAATGCAAATTCACTCGTTCTATATGGCTAGTCATTCAAATAGCTCCTGGCTTGTATCCTCCTTGTGGTGTTGCTAATATATTTGGCAACTGATTACATGAGATTGAACACAGGTTTAGAACTCTTCTCAGGGTGGGAGCGCTTGCCGTTATTTCGTCGCTTTGGCTATGTAAAAATGATAAGGTTTTTAATGGTAAAAGTACTTCTATTATGCAGGTTATCTACAGATGTACCAGGACGCTTCGTTTATGGTCGTCTCTACAACGTGTGGAGAATCGAGACCTATTTACGGAGGTGTGTACACAATTGAAGGCTACGGCGAGGGATACTTTTACCCAACATGGGTGGCGGCGTGATCTTAGGATTGACCCCCCCTATGGCTTAGGCGTTATACAGACTACATGTTTTTTTGTATTTCGCCTTTTTTATTGGGTCTTTTAAATTTGTGTCCCTAACTCGAACCCACTACTTAGATTTACCCCTAATTTCGAAGCATGCTCAAATTTGCCTCTTTGCCGTTAGGTGCACTTATAGAAATGCCCTTCCGTACTGTTTTCGTCCAGTCAAAGGGCTTTGACCATCTATGGGACATTTTTTGGACTGTCTTACCCCTCTCTGCATATGACACTTACACGCGGGCCCCATCATCCCTAGACAAAAGAAAAAGTCTCTCTCCCACCTTTACTATCAATTACAGTGGGGCCTCACCCTATAAAAAATAAAAGGAAATAACTCTCACGCACACTTACACATGGACCCCAAGGGGACATAGTGGCCGAACTCCGGCGCCCGCGCGGGAAGGCACGGCGGCGACATAGGGGAAGATGACCGAGCGGTCAAGGGGCTGCGAGACCAGGCTTGCGACGGTGTTGGTGCGAAGCTGCAGTGGCCTGGCGTGGTTGGGTTCAGCGGGGCTTTTAGAGACCATGACATCGGCGAGCTCTCACGGCGGCGAGCGGCGGCGCAAGGCAGGGAGGAGCTACGGGAACGAAGAGGTTCAGGCAAATAGGGGGAAATGTCCTACGGCTATCCAGGAACTTGAGGATACTCTAGAAGGATCAGGGGTAGCACATCAGAGGAGATCGGGCGATGAGAGCTGCCGGTCGTCGGAGGTCTTTGCTGTTGATTCCGGCGTGCCCCACTCCAATTCCTAGCGTCAAGGAGCCCTCCTCGAGCTCCCTATTCTTCCACGCTCGTCAATTTTGCGCTTCGAGGTCCCCTGTGAGCTCCCCGCGACGACCATCTCCGTGCTCCACTGGATTCCGTCGGGCACTGGATCCGGTGGCCTCCTGCGGGCCTGACTAGCGCCAATCGACGCGCAACGGCATGATGGTGAGGTTACCGCGGTGACGCCGGCGAGCCTGGAGCCGCCGCTTGTTGCTGGCCGCCGCTAGTTCCATGTACACGCCGGAGTTGAGAGAGAGATAGGGAGGGAAGAGAGAGAATATAGGTTTCTTTTTATTTTTTGGGTTGGGGTCCACCCGTAAGTGAATGAGAGGGGGTAAGAGAAATAGTTTTCTCATTTTCTTTTTCTTCGGATGGGTCCCACATGTAAGTGACACATGCATAGAGGGGCAAAATGTCCAAATAACGTATCCTAAACGGTCAAAGCCCTTTGACTGGACGGAAACGGCACGGAAGGGCATTTCTATAAGTGCACCTAACGGCAGAGGGGCAAATTTGAGCATGCTTCGAAATTAGGGGTAAATCTGAGTAGTGGGTTCGAGTTAGGGACACAAATGTAAAAGTCCCTTTTTTATTTGTGTGAGTGGACTTCGTTTGGCTGTGTGCGTCTCAGTTATGCAGAGGCTGGTTGTAATGCTTAAACCGTTTAAGTAATAAAATGCCCCTTATTGAAAAAGAGATTTCATTGAAATTCTTAGTCATAGGAGTTACTTTGTATTTTTTGAATTTTATATCTAAATCAGTGTACCTGTAATTGTTATGAGTATGAATAAAATTACAAGTATTTCTAAAAAAAAACATGGTCAACATCCAACATGATGTCATGGTCTGATCTTTTTCTCTTTGGCAAACATGCATGAACACATATGAACTGTTACCTCACGAGGAATTTTTTTACTCCAACATAGCACTGCCCTTTTGTGCAAAGAAATAAACAAGTTTACAAACCGCTAAAAATGGAAAACCCCTATTTTTGCCCATGATATTGGATGTTCAAAAAGCCATCTCCATCACGTTCTAGTGGTCATCTCTGAATATGTTTTTTTTATACACTACTAGCAAAAGGCCCGTGCGTTGTAATGGGATAATGCATTATTTATTAAGATTGCACCTTAGATAGTATTTTTTTTAATGGTTAACAGGTAAAATAACATCATATTCAGATTTTACATATTTTTCTAATCGAATTAAATATATAACATGTTAAATTTGAAGTGACGGTTTAGAAGATATGAGTATTTTAAAAAACATTTAATATATACAGCGGGTTTAAACATCAGGTGATTTTCTATAAAAATAACATGACGGACTAAAAATATCTATTTTCTTTATTAGTACTAGTAATCATGCCCGTGCGTTGCAACGGGTGAAAAAAAATCACATGACCTTAGCAAAATAATAAACATGGTTCAAGACCCCCACAAGTCCACGTGTCTTTCAACACAACGTGCAACCTGTGTCGCCGCTTGTGTCGCGCTTGATTGATTCGTGGGCTGAACAACATCAACTTTAAATTATTACTAAAATTTAATTAAAAATAGAATAGTAAAAAATAGCATTGTCACCAAATCTAAAATAACAACAACTACAAGCAGAGCAATCAACAGGAGCAAGTAGAACATGTGTGTTTGTGTCCGCTGAGACCAAGAGTGCGGTTCATGTGGTGATATTAGAAATTATTTGTGTCCGACGAGAGCCATGCTGGTCGATGGAAATTTGACTTGAGAACAGGAAAATTCATCGTCATGGTAAGAAGGATAAAAGCTCTATAAAAATCTTGATGCACCTCATCTTCTCCACTGCATGCCATGGATGGAGTAGCCCATTAATTGAAATAGCATAGATGAGAAGTTTCATCGTGAAGTAGGTAATCTGGAGTATGAATGATTTTTTGAAGATTCCTGCAAGAGGAGACGTTAGAAGTTGGACATCAGAAGAAACACAGACCAAAGTTGAAGGTACGAAAAGATGAAGGTACGATGGACACATGGAGCTGCAGGAGGTCTGAAAGAATGATCAATTTTGTCACTTGAATCTATTGTTGTCTGGTCAGGATGCAGCGGCGGAAACTGAAGGCAGTGGCCCAAAGAAAGTTTGGGACGATAGACGTGGGCTAAGAGTCAGACATCCGTCTTTTGGCCCAAATCATAGTAGCAAACGTAAACAACTGTGAATAGCAATTTTTCTGTTGAATTGATATTTTATAATCCACTTTGATTGAAAGCATGTTACCTGGTCCGTTCCGAACTACAGCCCTTTCAGGCATGTTGCTGTTGTTCTTAAAGGAGGAGTCAAGATAGCAGCTCAAAATCTTGTAAACCATTCACATGATCTAGTCACAAGCCGCAACAAGTTCCGTAAAAGAAAGTACTAAGTTACAAGGCGCCTGGAGCCACACCACTCTCTTTAAGCTGTTATATATGACCCGAATTGAAAAGGGATAAGCATGCAACATGATCTGATACCGGACACGACTGAAACTGACTGACATGTCCTGGCTCTGCTTCTACAACGAGGGAACTGGAGTTTACTTATGTCTTTGTGTGTCGGTGCTGATGTAAGGTTAAGAGAGATTGTAACTCCATTGCCCACTCGTTAGCTTTCTCTGTACGTGTACACAGAGGATAGTTGGAGTCTGACTGAACTTCACTCCAGATCTCATTGCTGAAGCTGTACACGATTCCAATTGATTTGTTTTCAACCTGCATATATCTTGTACTAAATTCGTCAAGGAATTCATCTGCAATTTGCGTTTGAACGATGTGGTACATCTACCCCGGGTCCAAGATCACCGGCACCGCCTGCCACCCACAAACAAGAGACCATCTAGCGATTTCGCCGGTGATGCAGAAACAAGAGCACAAGCTCGCCGGAGAGGAACTGCAGCCGCTGCCGCCGTCCATGCCTAGGTAATGTAGATCGGGAGAAACAGCTATGGGCATGGGGTGGGAACACCGCAGCCACAGAGACACTTCAGAGGAGGAGAGGTGACATCAACTACATGAGATGTGGATGTGGCGCATGGCCGATTGGTATGGGCGTATGGCTACCACCGAGGTCCTTCGCACCCTTCCCGATGGCGACGTCACCGCTGCCCATTGCCACCTCTCCTAGCGCCTCGGATGGCCTCGCCCTCGCTCATCTCCGGCGTCCTCTCGAATGCCTTGTGTTCATAGGCTCCCACGACAGCAAGGTGGAAGCTACCAGGTTCGACGGCACTGAGGGCCTTGGGTTGACGCCGACGGCCTCGAGGATGTGTTCCGTGCCATCGCTGTGGCACGCGAAGCCCAGTAGCAGTAGGAGTGGTCACCTCGATGTTGCATCTCTTCGATGTCAGCCTCCTCGATGTTCTGTTTTGATTCAAATTAGATTTGTTTCCACGATGCAACAGGAAATCAAGGGGGTCGGCTGACCTTTATACGTCTTCACATTCCCAGTTGTATACGAATTTCGTTTCCAGGTCAACTCACGTAACTTTTTTTTAGGAGAACTCACGCAAGGTGGGTGTCCTGTATGGCCACGACTTCCAAAGGCAAAGAGAGCTCATGGGCCGAGCCAGAATTGGCCCATCTTCCCGAGCGAGATCTTGCTCGCATCGCTCCTTCCCGAGCGTATTCCTCACGTACGCTCGGGAACGCTCGAAACAAAATTGGCTCTACGAATTAGTACCACCTCCTGTCTTTTTAAAACACCTAAAATAAGATTAGATGCGGGACAAAATCAAGAATATTACCTTGCTTTATTAATAGATATGGAGGTATAGATATGAACTAGCAGTACCTATGTTTTTTTTTTTTACGAGAGTAGTACCTATGTTTTTTTGTTCTCATTAGAAGTGAACATTGCCACGAAAAAACAGGAGTATGAACCGTTACCAAAACGGATTCCGTTGGTTTTACCGTTAAACCGAAGCTTCTAACCCATCCATGACGCACGCAAAGACGCCCAAGTCCACGACGCTACGAAACGGGGAAGAAGCCACACGTAAAGCATCCGGCCGTCCCACCGCCGAATATTTTCACTACTTTATTCCCGGACACGCACGCAGGCGGCGCAACCGAACCTCCCTTCAGCCGCGGGGGAGAGAGAGAGAAAAGAAATCCGAACTTTCGATTCCGACGAGCGATTCCGGCCGGCGATGGCGAGCGGCTCGTCCCGGCCCCAGATTCTCTGCGTCTCCTTCAACCAGGACAACAGGTACGCGCGGGGGCGGGGGCGGGGGCGGCGTTATACGCGCTCTCGTGCTCGATTCCGGCGGGTTTGGGGGAGTCGGATTCGCCGGAGGGGAGTTCTGGTTCTGATTCTGGGTTGCCCGGTGCTTTGTTTCAGCATGTTCTCCGTCGGGACCAAGGAAGGGTTCAAGATTTTCGATGCCCGGACCGGGAGGCTCTGCAACGACAACAGTAAGCCTTGCTCCACAGCTCTTCCTCTCTTTCCCCTACCCCCTCTCATAGCCGTCGTGCACTCCAAATATCCAATTGTACTCACAACAAGTTGATCTTGTAGCTCCTAGTGTAAAACCGGCTACTTCCAAGTAGAAGCTTATGCTGAACAATCAATGTTGCTTTGTGCTTCCTGCCTGATTCAGACCAGTTCTGAACACAATCATTGTGCATTCGTAGAGGGTAGAGCCAGATAGCAATTGCAAATTCTTTCTGTCAACGCAATGTTCGGTGATTAAGGAATAACTATCGCTCTATGGATTTATCATAAGGAGCTAAGGCATTAAGCCGTATGTGCCTCTTCTGTGGTTGCAGAACTCGGAGGACTGAATGTCGTGGAGCTGTGGTTTGCCACGAACCTCATCGCGATGGTCGGAACTGGGGAACAGGTATCTGACGCGCTCTTTTTCCTCTTTTTCGGTTCGATTTGTTCCCTGTTATGCGGTTGAAGTTCCACGAACCGATTTGTTCCCTGTTGTGCGGTTGAGGATCGACGAATCGAGTTTTACATGGATGATGTCGTTGGTTAATCGTTGGTTCAAACTGCCTTTTGCAGCCTTCACGGTCTCCTCGTCGCCTTTGCCTATTCAATACCATTACAGGCGCCGCAAAGAAGGATCTGAACTTCAGGAGTACAATTTTGGCTGTTCGGTTTAGTAGAACGAGGTACACCACCAATCCTTCCTGTCTAAAAGAGACCGAGTACCTTAGTGTTTCACTCACCTGTTACTAATTAGGTCTATCTCTAGTTTGCCTGAGCACATTTAAGACTGTCGTACATTATTGATGACTATGTTCTTTATGTATATCCTGCAATTTGAGAAGAGAAGTCTAGCAGGTCCATTCTTGTTAACAATGCTGTCGGAGATCATGATGCTTAATCATATGCTTCTATCTATTCCTCGCAAAAATGTGTAAAAGATTCTTCTATCCATTAGTTCCTGACTTCCTGTGATGACATGATTTTTTTACTTGTGTAATTGTTGTATGTCTATCGAGTTTTGGACCAGGGATGTTATGCATGCTTTTTTTCTCATTGAGTTTTATTATAAAAAAGGTTGTCACATTATGTGCAGGCTTATTGTTGTTTTGCAGGACAAGACCTTTATTTATGATCTAAACAGCACTCGTATCTTGGAGGAAATTGACACGGTACATAATCCTAAAGGTAAGCATCCTACCCAAATTTTTCAAATTGCAGCTCATACTAAGTATTCCAGACAATTATATAGCTGAGGCTGGGGGCAAATCAAAAAGTATTTTTTAACTATTTTGCTTTGAAACAGAATTTGCTTCACATATTTGCTGCTAACGTTGTTAACTTTAAATGCCAGGCCTTTGTGCATTTGCTCCTAATTCAGAATGGTGTTATTTGGCCATCCCAGCAAGCACATCAAAAGGATCTGCTTTAGTGTATAAAGCATCAGAACCTGAATTAATATGCCAGGTAAATGGTAACTCCCAGAAGGTTTAGTTATCATTTGTACAGCTGAGTAAACATTATTACATTTACGGATTTACAGTTCTCCAAGTGCTGGATCTTTCTTGAGAAAATCACTGTAAAAACCAACCACTCATTGATTATTTTGGATCTCATTGATTATTTTGAATCACTGAAAAGGCAATGGTCGTGCAACTATGGTGGCATGCACAATATTTTCTTCATATATATGTGAATTCTTTTGGAACCTATTTTTATTCTGGAATATAGATCAGAATAGAAATACTTTCAAGACCGGATTTGTTTTCCTACAGTTTTCAGTCAACTTCGGAGGCTTTAATCTCAACCCTAGTAATCTGAAGATATGTAAATGTCTTTCCACTGATATTTTTTCCCTCTTTGTAATCGACTAACAGATAGATGCCCATGAGTCTCCATTAGCTGCAATGGCATTTTCTTCCAATGGCATGTACCTAGCAACAGCTTCTGAGAAGGGCACAATGATTAGGGTATATATCGTGGCACAAGCAACTAAGGTGAACATTATTGATCGTTGTTTTACCACCATGATAAGCTCTCTGTCATTCTGCCTAATATCATTTTAAATTCTTACATCAACAGTCACATAGTTTTCGGCGGGGAGCATATCCATCAACAATTTACTCGCTCTCATTTGGGCCGTGCATCGATCGGCCTGATGTTCTTGCTGCCACAAGTTCGTCGGGCTCTTTGCACATGTTTTTTCTTGACGCTGCCAGAAATGGAAGGTTACATTTCCTTCTTGGCTATTGTGATTCGTGACAAAGTTTTGTGGGCATATTTTTTAAGTGCTTCACTTTTCAGGAACCAAACGAATAAATTACTCGGTTCGATAATTCCTGGATCCAAAGCAATTTCTGACGCTTTGGATCCAGCTAATCATCATGTTATTCACAACATTGCCCCCGCAGAAACCAAGAGGTACATTTAAGATCTTGTGGCTTCGTCTGACCCTTGCCTGTTTTCACTGCTAATCTAATCCTTTGGAATTGTAGCTGTCTAGCAGTACATAGCGTAGAATATTCCCAAAATTCTTCCAAGTTTCCTGCTGTGAGGTAAGAAATTCACGCATAATTCCACACAAGATGCATCTTGACATGTAATGCCTTCCAGATCATATTCATAAGCAATTGTACATTCTTGCAGGACTGTAGTCTATGTTGTAACTCACGATGGATACTTCCGCGAGTACACGATTGGCACCACCAAGTCAAACGAATCTTCATGGGTTTTGGAGCGCGAATTCAGCCTGCTGGATACCGGTTATACTTTGAAACAGAATGAACACCACCACGTGGACTGATTTTTTTTGCCGACCCGTTCCTTCCGCTGACTGATGTAAATATCATGTGCAAGATGAGTGTATGCATAGGAAGACAGGCCTGACCTAGCCATGGACCGGAGTGATCCAGTTTGACATAGTATAGCACAGGATAGGTGTTGATTAAGCTTCATGTTGTGGATGTAAACTGTACGATATATCACTTGCGTCATAAAAATTACTAGTCCATGAAGGCTTGTTTTCCATGTGATAAAATTCCTGATGACATCGAGTACCCAGCAGCTTTGCCATTGCATTCTTTCATGAATGCCAAATTATACATCTTGCTGCACCAAGATTTCTATGCATTGCATGTTCACTAAAGCACAGTGATGTTAGAGGAACCAATGCAATTTGCCATATGTACAGAAAAGTACTCCCTCATCCCAAAGGTGGCTTTCCCTCTGCAATGAAATGGATAGCCACATCACCACAAGTTTGTGTTGCAAGAATTCACAGAAAGCTAGACAGTCTTTTTCAAAACCTTGCATAATGGCGCTCCGACCAAAAATCAGCGCCATGCCATTTTATCTTCGATACTGAGGGAACTACAGGGGGCATAGCCATCCATTCATCAGTGTGGATGCACAAAATTTGACAACTAACACTAAAAAATTCCTTTATACAAAATATAATAACTGAAGCACTGTTGCCTTTGTTGCAGCAGGCTTGCAACCCATTATATAATCTCCGTGGTGTTGTTTTCTTTCCTATGCCTAAGTAAGCCACTTGAAGACGATAATGACACATTAATTTTGTTAACATGATAACGCGTCCTTGATCCTCCCTGCGCAGCTTGGAGTTCAAGCAGCAGCACCCCAACCACATTCAGCCATCAGATCTGTCAAAAAGAACCATCTGGATGTTAACATGCTGAAATTTGCCCCGATACAAGATCACATATGCGGTCAAATGTTGGTACCTGGGCTGCCTGTGCTTTTAGCCTCTGCACCTCCTCCTGTGCACACAATAACCTGCAGTGCTCCAAACTTTCAGGCCCGAGTTCTTCTTTTTCTTGTTTTTAGCTGACTTTAGAAAGATAAGATACGAGATAATTACCGCCACTGCAGCTCCAGAACTTCATTGATCAGTTCCTTCTCCTTTTCTTGTGCTGCTTCCAACTGAAAATGCAGTGAGGTTATACTATCATTGACATTTACCATCATAATAAAGAGAGTGAGTGTCTGAATATAGTCTGCAAAAGCTTTGTTTCGACGTTCATCATATTGGTGGCTTAATAATTTAAATAACTATCTTCTATGTTTTGAGTGCCATGATTTAGATGTCACAAGCCCACCAGACCCAAGGACTGTGGGATCTTTGTAGTGTCCAGTAGACATTAATTTTGGATACCCGCAAAATTCTATGACACTGATTTTTAACTGTTAGGTTGTGTTTTCCGAAATTGTCACTGCTTGAATTTCACATCACACATTAATTGAAAGAATGAAAAATGAGACATGTTGAACATATAAAGCGATTTGGTTTTCTAGTGGCCATAGCTTGACAGTGTCCATACTCATCAGCAGTTTCCAATACAGAAATTACTTTTGAGTTTCATAATATAGTTCCTGCCATTTTAACTGGAACCTGAGCTTACCATGGATCTATCTACCGATAAAGCTGATGATGGAGATGCTGAACGACTTAACGAAGGCATCCGAACAGGTGAAATCGAATCGGCAATGTATAACTGTTTCATCGCATGAAGTATCTGTTCCTGCAAGTGAGAGGAAGACTAGAATCAACAGAGCAAGCTTTTCATTCTTGGGAGGTTTCATTTGTCAAGCTCATTTTTCTGTTGTGAGTGCGTATGGGTGGGGGATTTACCCTCTGAAGCATATTTGTCTGCAAAACATTATATAACTGGACGTACAAGGAGCCACCAATAATGCTTGAAGCAGCCTCAGCTGAAGATGGTATGCTTAATGCAGGAAGGCGAGAAATTGTCTGCATAACAACAATATATGGAGGTGAAAGGAAAAGAAAGTTAAGTGTACATTTTATGCATCACAAATGATCAACCACGTAAAGAGAAGTACATAATAAATTCTCCTTCTGTCTTTACAAGATGGTTTCATTAGCTAATACCCATAAAGCCATCTGTTTTCTTGTAAATCACTCGGCAAAGGGATAAAATATAATCTAAAACAAAAATCACCTTTGGAACAGGCAGATGCAGCCAAAATTGCCAATGATCATAGAAGAGGTACACTTGTGTACTCAGGTATGCCGCATTTCACAACAACTGTGATTGGCTAGTTCATGTAAAAGTAAACAAAGGCAACCAAGTTCAAAGTTCAAACCCTTACCAGCGTTTTTACCAAATAATTCAAACCTATCAATAGGAGGACTAGCATGCATCAATTACTTTTAGATATTCAAGCTGAACCCAAGTAATCCTGCTGCTATTGCACATTTCGCGCAGGTAAAGCAGTCTTTTACTGAGCCTTGAGGCAGGTTATATTGTCAAGTCCCTCTTGAGGACCACATAATTAAAGCAAAGACATTCAAACTGCTCTCTGGCTCTCTGCACTGTCCATGATGCGTTTATTCTGTACTCTTTTTTGAACCCAATATTCTGCGGTCAATATATCAATTTTTTCAAAGAAGTTATAACGATGTTTCCACATGGCTTAGGTCCCAACGCAAAATCTGCCCAATATACCAAATAGAGGACCACTAAGGTTGTTGGTCAGAAAATAATTTTTTTTCCCGCATTCCTTGAGCACACAAAATATATGTGATTCCAATCAATGCACTGCACCATTTCTTGAACCAAAACAGATGAATGCCCATGAAATATGATATATGATAAAGACTAAAAACCTGCATGCTGTGACTCTTATGTAGGCCAGGTGAGTAAGCCTGAAATTACAAAATAATGTCATCCTAGAGTTAACCAAACATGCACCAAGTATTACTAATGGCTGTCAATTACCTTATCCAACTCGACATTCCCAGGTGTAACTTTGAAACGACCTCTTTGCTGTATAAGTGGAGGTTTTGATTTGTCATCATGTTCGTCAACATTTGATACTGCATTGTAAAGAAATAAACAGATGCCACACTTGTGAGAATTTATTCTGATGAGCCCACACTAGGTTAGCCTATACAAACTGCAGGGATAAAACCAGTATATTACCTGATGATTTAGGTGCCTTCGAAATAGCTTCAGGAGATGGCTCATCGGCTACTTGCAAGACCCCTCCACTACCCTTGTCACGGTTATGAATGTTGATTTGCGGCTTAGAGCTGAAAGAACTACATATGTAGTTGCACACTGTATCAAAAAAATATAACAAAGGGGATACAAGTACAGTAGTATTACTATGGACAGCTTCCAGAAGGACACCATTAGGCCTGGTTTGGAACACAAGAATTTGGTCCTAGATTCCAAACAAGGTCTAACTATAGATGGTAAAAACTGGAACATCATTGGTTAATAGCATATGTGGTTAAAAGAACAGAAATCCCAATGATGTGGTCAAAATATTTAGCTTTGTGTTCCAGTTTGACACAACGCCCTTTTTGGTAAATATAGCTTACATATTAGTTATGCGGTCATGAATATGGATATAAAAAATAGTACAGCCATGCAGCTATCATATGAACAAAAAAGTTATTATCAAGACACTGCTACTGAAAATATGTAAAATAAAAGAATTAAAGCTACTAAGCTACGCCTCACGCCGTGCAATCCCAGTGCTAGCGATGTTGGTCCACCAGATCGACACGTGTTGGCTTCATTTTCCTTATTTTTTTATTTTTTTACACCTCTAAAAAATTACCGTGGAAGGCCACAAATATCTGGAACCTCTTCGTTCTTCCAGAGAGACAGACATCGAGAAAGGAGCCGCCGCCG
>CBMN010751355.1:300-12206 GCA_000582825.1 Hordeum pubiflorum | reverse complement strand
CTTTAATTCGATGGTTCACATCTTCATCGATATCCCCATCCTTATGCAACATGGACCCCAAATATCAAAAGGTTGCGTGAATATTTATTAGACCCCGATAAATCCCTTTGGATTTTAAGCATGTCATCCCAAACTTTTTTAATGGCAACTTTAGTGGACGCGAGGTGGCAACTTTAGTTATTAAAACATGGCAACTTTGTCCCAGTATGTTTTTTTGTCAGAAAATTGCCATGTTTGCCAACCTCGCGTGAACTAAAGTTGCCATGAAAAACATTTGGGTTGCCATGCTTAAAATCTGAACGTTCGGTATTTATCATTTCTGTATTTATTATACTGTAGATGTGGATAAGCAGTCACATTAATGTTTCATTAGAATATGGCACTAGCTCTTCACCCACACCACTTGTTTAGTTACTCTATGGTTTTTTTGTTTTGTTAGAATTTGCCTCTACTGGACACAGATTATCACCATAAACAGCTTGGTCAACCAAGCGGTGTCTATTCCTATTGGGAAGAAGTTAGAAAATTGTGGTCGCTCAATTGTCTGTAGCTTGTATTACTGATGGTAGTTTCTTTCAATGAATATGTGAACCAGGAGAAGACTCACTATGAAGGTGTCATGACAACTAAAGTTTTATCTGTTATTAAAACGGCTGAAGCAGAGTATGCAGATCTTCAGCAGCGTCGGCAGGTTTTTGTTCTTTACTGGCACTAATGGCCTATTTTCGTTTTGTTGAATTATGATTGTTTCCGTATGGTTCTTCTCTAAAAGTGTGTTCTGCTATAGTTGTGCAGGCAGTGTGCGCCTGAAAATTCACATCGCCAAAAGAATTATAAAACTTTATAAGAGAACAGTTTCTTAATAAGTGTCAAACATTCTGATGGAATTAACCCTGTTGCAAGAGGAAGTAAAAGTGATGATGCTCAATTTGATCAATTGACAAGATGAACTACAAAGTAGTAAGATTAACGTGAATATTCAAATAATTTGTTTTTCATCTGTTGGATGGACTGATGGTGTTTCAGGATGGTCAATAATCACCAATCTCATGTTGTTTTGGTATACTTTTAGAAAAGGTCATACCTTGAATAGTGGCCGAAATTAAACTAGCAACTTCATCTTAGCATTTGTGTACTGCATACTGTCAACTTGGTACATCCAACATGCATGTTCTGTTAATTTCTATGAAGCATTTTTTATACCTGGATATGTCAAATCTTCTGTGTTTCCTGACTCACACGTCAAGTGATGACCTTATATTCTGTAGGAGTACTTCAAGAAGGCTTCGATTATTTGCCCTGAGAGTGACATGGAAGCTCTGAGTCATGTTGCTGGATCCACCCCTGAACAATTAAGTGCTAAGATAAATAGACTGACACAGAGATTTGATCAAGAAAGCAGAAGGTTTGGAACCACCAACTTAATCGTAGTGGCAGAAAAAAGCTGATGCCTATGAGTTTTTATCCTGCCTTCATTAATAACAGTAATAATATGTGAGCAGATATGCTGAGTCCATAGATGATCTGAGGGCATTGTATGACAAAAAGGAACGGAAAATCTTAAGAAAGCAACAGCTGTATGCAGGTTTTAGGGTCAAATTAAATGTAAGTTCGTTCAGTACTTCATGTTTTCTGATGACATCTTTGACTTCTTCAAACTGGTGCTTTAGTCGGAAAGAAATATTTGATTGAATTGGTCATTACTGTTAAATCTTGGTTGTGGGAATGCATAGAACATTTGGGGCACATGCAATGTTTGATCAACCCAGATACATGCCGCTTCGAGTTCACAGCTGTCATTTGTGAAAATGCTTTTCGAGTCAACTCTACACATATGATTCTATGTATCCAATCTAATTACGTAAAAAACTATATTGGTTTTCAAAGTTTTGAATGTTTCACTAAACCTATACCCAATACAGCAGCTGGGTATGTTCTTGACCCAAGTTTATTGCCGTGCAGTCGTGTCAAAAAGCATTGGACTTGCGATGGAAGAAGTTCCAGAGGAATGCTGGTCTTTTGAAGCGACAATTGACATGGCTGTAAATACAAGTTTCTTGGATGTTTATCATCTGTTTTTCTGCAGGTTTTGATTTCTCTTATCCGAAACGGTTAGTCCTGATAGGTCGGCCACTTTTATTGTTTTGATTGAAGGTTCAATGAGCACCTGGGAAAGAAAGGTATCAGTGGGTTCATCAACGTAGATTACAAGAGTAAAGTTTTGTCTGTTGAGGTGTGTACCTTCGTAACAGTGCCCCTTTGATGTGCACCTAGTGGCTGGAGAAGTTGTGCTTCATCACCAGCCCACCCGCTTATTTTTGTAGTGATTTATGTAATATTTGTTAATGATGTTTGATGTAGCTGACGATGCCTCAAGATGCATCCCGTGATACCGTCAGAGATACTAGAGGACTGTCAGGTACCTTTATGTTTGCCATGGTTGTAACTTGTGAGATAGAGTTCAATTTTTGTGTTGTTGGTATTTCGTAGCTGTGCTTTCGATAACTACAACTTTTGATATGCATCTTGATCTAGGAGGGGAGCGATCTTTTTCAACACTTTGCTTCACTTTAGCTCTTCATGGAATGACAGAAGCACCTTTTAGGGCCATGGATGAGTTTGATGTATTCATGGTGAGCAATCCGATGGTTTTCTACAATCACCCTGTGCATGACAAAGCAAACCTTATTGGCGGTATCTGATTTGTGCAGGATGCGGTGAGCCGCAAAATAAGCTTGGACACCCTCGTAGATTTTGCTGTTGCACAAGGGTCACAATGGATATTTATAACACCGCACGATATCAGGTCTGTGAAAATTGCCTGTAGTTTCTCTTGTTCCAGTTTCTTGCAAATGGATATTTATGACATCTTCTATGTTCCCTCAGCATGGTGAAGCCTGGAGATCGGGTCAAGAAGCAGCAAATGGCTTCCCCTCGCGGTTGACTCAGGGATTGGTTGTCCGTCGTTGCGCTCAGCACTGTATATATCTCCTAGCCTCAGGGTCCACCTCTGACAGAACCTCTCGGGAACTGCTCGTTTCATATCTAAGATGTACATAGCTTGTTTCGAAGTGTACTAGCACTTGTTTTGTTATTTAGGACTATTAGGGTCCGCCGTCTTTGGCTTGAAATGGGCTCTTTGTGGTGGCATATATCTGTCAGCTAAAACATTTTGTATTGCATGATACTAAGTGAAGCCAAGTGAAAAGAGTTCGCCCAGCCATTGTGGTAAGAGCAACTCCAACGGGACCCAAATGGACGCACTATTGTGTCTGGTTTATGTTTTGGTTGGTGTATGCACCCAATACAGGCCTGACGCAGTTTTTTCAGTGCGGACTTGAAGAAATATTAGAATTTTAGAAGCCCAAATAACCATAAGTAAACATTAAAACTCCGGTCAAAAGTCGACCCAAGTCCACATAAACATAATTAAAAAAAAAACTTTGTCGCCCCGCGTGCTGCCCTACGTGTCGTCTTTCTCCCTTGGGCTGGTGAGGTCAATGAGCTTTGTTGTCGGGCCAGCCCAAGGGAATGCTGTCTTCTAGGCTTGAGCATCCTGCGGTGGCAACGTCGGTGGCTGGGGGCGTAGGCTGTCGAGTGCGCTCGAGCTACATTTGTTGCTTGGCTCGGGCGCGCTCCTCCGCCAGCGCGCGTCTTCCAATGCTCGAGGTACGTTGTCTCCCGCTCCGACGTTGTGTCGAGCCACATGGTCGGCACGACGACCCATTCTTGGAGCTAATCGGTCCATTGGTAGCGCTCCGGCTAGGGCTCTTGCGGCGCCTTGAGCTTGGGCTCAGGGAACGCCTGAGGCGTCGGCGGAGGTGGAGGGACGACGCAGTTGCCGGCGGTGGACAGCGTGAGGGCCTCCTTATGGCTGTCCCAGTGTGTGTCCTCATCACGCTTGCTCTCATTGATGGCGCGTTCCAATGCCGCCTTCTCCTCGGGCTTCACCTCAAGGGGTAGTGGTGGGATGGCGGGATCGAGCTGCACGTTGTGGAGGTGCTCCTGCTCGTGCTCCATGGCGAACCAGATCTCCTGGATGGGGGAGCCGACCGCATAAGCAGGCTGCCGCCGCTGGTCCGGCGTCAGCTACTCGCGTCGCCTGCGCACCTCCTCGGCGTGCGCGTGCGCGGACCGGGGCATCGCCGACATGGGGATGCGGTGGGGATCCAGATGTCAACCATGCGGGAGGTTGACATTCGGATAGGGGAGCGTCTGCCTGTACTGCCAGTGCCACCTAGCCTAATGGACTAGGATGTATAAGCGCTCCGCGGCGAGGTGGCGGCGGCGTTCGGGAAGAGCTTGCGTCGGGGGTGATGAGCTTGTCCTTTCCCTTGCGAAACAACCCCATGGTGGACGTACTAGGCGAGCTAGGGTTTGCGGTCGCCGGCGAGGGCACAAGGGTGGCTAGATGTGGACGGGGGAGAGAAATGGATGAGGCCGGCCCCGCCGCACGCTTCCATTAAAAAGGACGGCGACCAGCAGTTTCCATCCATTGCCAGGCGTGCCCGAGTTTGGTGGTCGTGTTTAATATGACCGTGGTTGGCGGTGGGCCGACCGACAAGTGGGGCCACAACGAACACCGAGAGGATGCGTGCCGTGTCCGTTTCGTGTTCGCGTGGATGCAAATTTGGGCCTGAAATGCGTCCAGAGGGACACGACGCGGACGTGTTTTGGGTTTGAGTCGGCGCGTTGGGCCAACGTTTTGTCTGTTTTGATCCAAACGGACACGAACAGACGATTTGGGTCGGCCCGTTGGAGTTGCTCTAAGCCTTAAACGCACCGATGCCAAGGTAAGTAGTTGATTTGCTGACCGCGGGACGATTGACACTGTCCATAGCTCGCAAAAAGGTGTTGACTTTCATAGATCATATCTTCCCATCAAATATCCATGAAGGCAAAACTTGCTATCTGGCTGGTACCTTTTGTCCTTCCAATTATCCTGGACTGCCCTTTTGCCTCTATAGACAGTGTAAGAGACTTGTATGCCCCTATGACGGATAAGGTTAAGTGTCGAGCTGGTAATGAGGAGGCTGACGGTAGCCACTGGTCGACCAGCGTGAGTCCACAATACGTTGTGTCCGTTAGTGGCTGTTGGATCCAGCCCCTCACATCAACCGAAATAAGCTTTTGCCCTGTTTTATACTCTCTCCGTTTCTAAATATAAGACCTTTTAGAGATTCCATTATAGACTACATACAAAGTAAAATGAATGAATGTATATTCTAAAATATGTCTATATACATCTGTATATAGTTTATAGTGAAATCTTTAAAATGTCTTGTATTTTGGAACGGAAGGAGTATATAAATCAAAGTAAAAGGCTTGTTTTAAACTTGATAAAAATAGCGAACGCAAGCCACCTGGAGGGATCGGCACATGTCCCAGCTGGGCCCCACGCACCGCTTTTTTCCTCTCCCTTATCCCCACACAGTGAAGCACACAACCCACAACCACCCATTTTCTTCTTCCATGTCTATCGTCTTCCTCGCTCGTTTTCCCCCCTCTCGCAGACCTCTCCTCTCCTTTGCCTTCTTCCTTGAGATCAGGACCAATGCTGGCATGCTGATGGCCACCGTTGTTGCGAGCTTCTGCTTCTTGTTCGTGTGCACCGCTGCTGCAATGTCGGCAAGCTGACGGCCATCACTGCTCCTACCTGCTGTTGCAAAGCAAAAGGATAGCCTCCCCTTGCCTACACGAGCAACGGCTGTCGCGATGACGATCGAGGTTGCAGCGGGGGTCGAGCTCGCGCACCAGATTCGGTGACTCCCGGTGCTACGATGCAACGGTCGCCGGTGGCTCTCCGAGCTACGACGCAACACTCACGGTTGTAATGGAGCCCTTGTTAGGAGAGGTGCTGCTACAAGGGGCGCCGCTGCAAGATCACGCGGGGCTGCGTGGTAGCAGCCGTCGGAGCTGCAGGCGACCACTGTGTCGTGTGGCGGTCAACACTCGCCACACATGCTGCAATTAGAGACTGAGGAGAGGAGCTGTGCAACATCGGGCCGCCATCGTTATCGTGAGAGAGGGCCACCGATGCTCTGCTGTGCTTTAAGCGAGTGGCGGGGTGCTGTAGTTGGGGGCTCACTAGTTTTTTCGACGAATCATTGCCGGGCCGTCCGAGTTGCAACGTAGTATCGCCCGGGAACCGCCGGTGTTGTGATTCAACATCGCCAGAATCACCGGAGTTGCACCAAAATATCTTCAGGGGCCGCCGCAGTTGCAATGAAGCATCGCCCGTAGCTGTCGGACTTGCAATGAAGTGCCGCGAGGGCTGTTGAAGCTTCGCTGGGTTGCAATGACGCGTTGTCGAAGCTGCAATGGAGCACCGCCGGGCACCATCGGTGCTGCGTGGTGCTGCCTGATCCTGCGGCCGAGAGCATCTGATCCGGCGTCTCTGGAGGTGTCTTAAATTAGGCTTGCATCATCTGGCTGATTTGTAGTATCCGCCTAAAGCAAACCACCACGAGACCAAAAAGTGCCATAAAAACACAATGCACACCACAAACAAGGTATACATAATAGCTAGAGCACAAACATGTTCTGCTGAGGGCATAGCTTAAGAAGCCCTACAAACTAAAAAAAGGCACATGCTGCGAAGCTAATCCGGATCCGACGTGGTGGGCTTCTTGCTTACCCACCTTAGTCGGCAACTTCCTCTAATAAGTCACATCCCTCATTTTTGTCCTATCGAGTTCCGCTAAGACCTCAAAGACTTATTACGCCTTAACCTACCTAGCCTACAACACTTCTTCCCTCTTTTCACTACAACGATGTACACCGCAACCGAGAAAGGAATGCATGTTCCGCATCGAGTCCTAGTCGGGATATTGAGATTGGCATTGATTGAGTAGAGATATGGCGCCCTGCTCCAATCCGCGGCTAAGAGGCTTCCACAACTACAAATAACCACATAGTACCTTCGTCCCAAAATTCTTGTCTTAGATTTGTCTAGATACATATGTATCTAACACTACAATGTGACTAGATACATCCATATGTAGGCAAATCTAAGACAAGAATTTTGAGACGGAGGGAGTAGTTTTTAAATAGTATTAGTAGGCCGTGCCAAGGGAGAGCGCTCTATAACAAGCTTGTTGCAAATCATCCACAACGTCCACGTGAGAACCCCAATTCCCAGCCACCTAATGTGGCGGGACTCCACCGCAGAAGCTTGTAGTTCCTCATAGAGATCATGAAAGTTGTTGTGGCACCACCCATCGCCCAAAACTTCCCTAAAACAACTCCAAAAGAATTGAGTTGTAGCATAAGAGAACAAAATATGGTTGGAGTCCTCTGTATCGCAGAGATGACAAATACCATTGCTGGGGCCATTGCATTAGAGTACTTCCACCCCTGAAGGTACTCGACCACGAATTCATTGCCATAAGAATATCCTAATTTTAAGTGGGAGCCTAATCGACCAGAGCTGGGAGAGGGGCTCCGGGCACGGGACGACCACAACAGCCTGGTGGAGCGACCTAGTTGAGAAGCGTCCGCTCCGCTTCAGGTGCCAAGATATCAGGTACGGATCTAGGCTGGGAGTGTGGAGGGCAACACACTCCAGCAAATCCTCCCACTTGGCCTGTTCGAGGGGGGAGGGTGAAAGTCCGCCGGAAAGTGATTCACCCTAAGTCAATAAGGGAAGCCTCGACAGAGATATGTGGGGCCACAAATATGGAGAATAACTTCGGGAACCGCACGTCAAAGGGGTGGTCACCTGTCCAATGATCAAACCCAAAAAGGGTCGATGAACCAGACCCCACTGAGATCGAGGACCCGTTAGGGAGGACGGGGAGTAGTTGGATAATGGATTGCCAGAACTGGGACCCTCTCGAGCGCTCACAGAAAGCAAGTGGTTGCCCCCTCAAATATTTTGCCTTAATAATATCTAACCACAACCTGCCCTCCCCGTTCACAATCCGCCACAACCATTTCAATGAGCATCACAATATTTATACGCTTGAACGACATGATCCCCAGATCCCCTGGTCTTTAGGTTTGTAAATGTCGGTCCAATGGACCATATGATACTTCTGTTTATCTCCGCCGCCCGCCCAGAATAACTTATACTAGAATTTTGCAATCTCGTGATGCAGGGTTTCATCAAGGCTATAGAAGCTCATGATAAACATGAGAAAAATCAACAAGGACGAGTTAATTAGCATGGTCCAAGCCACCTGCCCTGCCAAGGCTCGACACTGTGCTGGATCTTGGTTACAACTGGCCTAAGATCCGCAACAGAAATCGATTTGCTAATGGGGATTCCTAGGTAGGAAGTAGGGGAAGACCAAGGGTGTAGTTGAGGCGGTCGCCTCTACAGAATATCCGAAAACCATCACGCCACTCTTGGTGAAGTTGATGGTAAGCCCTGACATTTGTTGGAAGCAGAGAAGAAGGAATTTAAGTTCGCAATTTCATGGTGGAGCCGTCAACCATGATGATTGTGTCATCGATGTATTGTAACAGGGAGATCCCACCACCTGCCGCCAAATGAGGCACCACACCTTGATATGGCCAGCCAATTTTGCCTTATCGTGGATGACCGTGAGGGCGTTTACCACCGTGTTGAACAAGAAGGGGGGGAGGGCCCTCCTGCCTAACACCAGACAAGGTGGGAAAATACAGGCTGACCTCATCGTTAATATTAACAACGGTGCAACCGCTGGATACTAGCTACATGACCCTAGTAACCCAATGGTCATCAAAAGCCTTCCTAAGAAAGAATTCCCGAAGAAAGGACTAGTGCACCATCCGTATGCCATATGGAAGTCAATCTTAAGGAAGACTACCTTCTAATGTTTTGTTTTAACTTCATGGAGGACCTCGTGGAACACCAGGAATCCATCCAAGATAAATCAACCTTGAATAAAGGCTGATTGGTTAGCATGGGTTGGGAAATCCGCCAGGAGGGCAACCCTATCGGCGTGCACGTTGGCTAGGATATGGAATATCGCATTAATAACTATGATTGTCCAGAACTGGCGAATATCAGAGTCTCCTGCCACTTTTATGATTAGAGTGATAATACCAAAACTGAGACGGGTAAGATCCATCACTCCAAATAAAATTCCTGGAACATCATCACCATCACTTCATCCTTGATGGAGGTCCATAAGACCGAAGAACTCAACTGGCACGCCGTTGGGGCTAGGCGCAAAAGCAGGGTTCATGCTCTTGATGCCAGCCAGGACTTCCTCCTTCGAGAAGTGGGTGAGAAGAGAAGTATTTTTAGTAGTCGAGATGAGTTGTGGTCCCGCCAAAATGCTCGGGACAAAAGAGAGAAGAGATCCTTATAAAACCCATCGACATGGGATCAAATGTCAGCTGGGACCTGTGAAAGCCAATCACCATCCTAGAGAAGAGGGATGGTGTTGTGACGCCTACGCCCACTGACGATTGCTTGGAAGGACGCAATATTTGCATCTCCTTGCAATACCCACTTGTGGTTACCATGCTGGTACTAGTAGCACTCTTTGTTGGAGTAGATGACCATGAGCTCCTCTTCGAGCACATAGCGACGCATCCACTCCTCAGGCGATAAGCCAGATGTACCGGCCCACAGATCCATATCATGGATGGAGTCAAGTAAGCCTTTCTTACGCTCTTGCAGATTGTGCCCCATGTTGGCAACCCAGCCTTTGTGAATTGGCTAGCATGCTTTGTAGAATAGTGCCAAGAGTCAATGACCGACATCGAGCGATATGGTTCCACCCTAGCGGCAGACCACCTCGCCTGAACCGCTTGCATGAACCCTTGTTGGTTCACCCAAAGGGACTCAAAGCGGAACCGGTGCAGGGGGCGCCGATCATCCATGGATGCTAGAAGGAGCGGGACATGGTCAAGCCCAATCGTGGTTATTGCACGAAGGGAGGCAAGGGGGGCAGCACAACTCCCAATCCGTGGACATAAAGACTCTATCCAAAACACATCGAGTCGAGTCTGGATGTGGTCCAACTCACGAAGACCAAAGGTCGGCAATACAACCATTAAATTGCTTCATCTGGGGGTAATTGATGAGGTTGTTATTCTTGTTCCTGGGTGGCGGGTGAGGTTAAAATCTCCACCCATACAGGGATTTTCCTATAAAGCTCTTCCAAGAAAGAGCTCGAGCACCAATGGTCGATGGGGCCTTAGATGATGACATTCCCCCACTTGAAATTGATGGCCGGCTCGAACAGTTCCATACTAATGTAGTACTCGTCCCTGTCCATGACGCCTACCTCGAAAGGGACATCCTTCACCCCTAGAAGGATGCCACCCGAATGGTCAGCGCTCCCACTAGAAGGGATCCAATGCCACACGTAATTGTGGACTAAGACGAGATCTAGCTCAGAGATACAAAAGTCAGATCGCGTGGTCTTTTGGATGTCTACAATATCATTCTTCTCATCACACATATACTCAGTAAGTTGGCGGCGACAGCCATCCTGGACGAAGCCACAAATGTTCCAAAATAACGTACGCATTAAGGAACAAGTGTTGAGATCCTAGGCCCTGGAGCAAGGGAGGCACATTGGGCCCGACATGGCGCACTGGTGTAGCCACGAGCAATAGACTCCTCGTGAGTCCCCTACTCGGCTCTGGCAAGAATCGAACTACCCGGTGACTAAGCCTCACTGACGCGATATAACCTAGCACAAGGTGAGGCTAGCTTCTCGTGTAACACTTATTTAGCAGGAATAGCATCAATTTGAATTAGGGGGCCTTTCCCCCTAAAGACGATTGTCAAATTGTTTGGAACCTCAGCTAGATGTCCGAGGGGGACCGATTCTAGAGCTGAAAATGTCACATCCCAATTGTTTTCGTAAATTTAGGGTGTGCATTTAGAAGCATTGCATCCATGATTCCCTTGCACATTTGGTTTTGGAAACAAACATGACCAACTCTTAAACCCTAATTCCTTTTAGAGTTAAACTAATGGCCATGGTGGTTTCCATGAATAAAAGCTTTATTATAAGAAGGCATGAGGGCATGAAAGGAATTTCCTAAGATGAATATTTTCCCTATTTTTATTGAGTGATCAAAGGTTTGAAAATAGTTTAAATTTGGACACTTTAAACTATAAGTAAAACCTGGGTTAAAAAGAAAAACAAAAAAAAGAAAATAAATAAAACACTTTGCAAAAGGGCCCATCAGGAAGTGACAGAATAAAAAATATAAAATAGGAAGTGACAGAATTAGGTTGTCAAAAATCACAAGGAAATGTTCACACCCAGAAATATTCCAAGTGGAATTTAGGGCAATTTTGCACTTGTAGGAAAAATCAAGTTCAAACTGTATTTGAATTCAGAAGGAACAAAAGAGAAAAGAAAAGAACAAAAAAGGCCTAGCCAGCCAGCCACAGCCCAGCCCGTGCCCTCCCTCTCTCTCACTGGAAGGCACGACCCACCCGTCACGCCCGAAATGCGGTACTATCCCCGCGACGGCTTGAGGGCCTCGATAAGGATAGAAGCGCATTTTGGGTCGCTTCGTAAGAATGGAAATTGTCAAAATACAAGTGAAGAAGAGATGAGCATATGGAGTTGGCTTACACTCGCCACATGCTACAACATAAACATCTCAATACATCAGTACATAACAATCATCATACAAAAGAGCAGGATCCAACTACGAATGAAATCAAATGAAAAAGAAGACGACGTCCACCCTGCTAATCCCAGGCTGTCGACCTGGAACCCTATGATCGATGAAGAAGAAGAAGAACTCCAAATAGACCAAGCATCACTCTCACATCAAAGTATCACATTACTTGTACCTGTACCTGTTGTTCTAGGAATCTGTGAGCCACGAGGACTCAACAATCCCATTACCAAGGGTATAAAGACTATCAAAGCTTAATGGGTGAGGTATGGTTAAGTGGTGAGGTTGCAACACTAAACATTTTATCTGGCTAACTTACGAGT
>CBMN010751349.1:0-17028 GCA_000582825.1 Hordeum pubiflorum | reverse complement strand
GGGCTGGTGCGTAGGTTGGAAAAAAATTGTTTTCTGCTGCGTTACCCAACAATCACATACGGTGAGTTTCTCCAATCGCCGGTCACGTGATCCGTCACGTCAGTGTCAAGATACCAATTGGTATCTACGCCATAGGAAGCTGCCGCCGTGTTTGCAGACTTGGAATGATTGCCTTGACGCTTGGGATTGTTGTTGTAGGACTTGTCATAGAGCTTTTTGCAAGACCACGCCCCATGGCCGTCGAGTTTGCAGATTAGACAAACAAGAGGGGCCTGATGTGGCGCAGCTCCTCCTCCAGGATGCGGTGCAGCACCACCATAGTTGTTGTTGAAGGGCGCACCACCACTAGCAGGAAAACGGGATGGGTTGCCGCGACCGCTACCCTTGGACGCAAGGTTGATGGAGTGAGCAGCGCTGCTGTTTTGGGTCTCAATCCTGGACTCGGTAGAGAGAAGCAAGGAGAAGAGTTCCCCAAGTCCGATGGGCTTATCAGCAGCTGCACGGGTTGAAATTGCAAACACAAAAGAGTTGTAGTCTGAATCCAAGCCATGAAGGATGTGAGACACGACCTCATCTTCATCGACAGCTGTTCCGGACGCCGCAAGTTCATCAGCAAAGCCTTTCATCTTGGTGTAGTAGGAAGCAACAGACATGTCGCCTTTGTGGGTGGAGGAGAGTTGGCCGCGAAGCTGAATCTTACGCGCACGGGACTATGACGCAAACAGCTGGAGGATCAACTGCTAGATGCCGATGGAGGAGGGGACGTCGTGCACTTGCAGGAGGACATCCCAAGAGAGGGAGGCCAGCAAGAAGGTGAGGACCTGCTGGTCCTGGCTGTACCACAAGGCATAGGCAGGGTTTGGAGTCGAGGTGGACTCCTTCTTCCCGGAGACCTCCGTCTTCGTGGTCAGAACAGCAGGGGGCGCCGCCGTGGTACCGTCAAGGTACCCCACCAGACCGGCAGCCCTGATGTGGGGAAGGACATGCGCCTTCCACACCAAAAAAAATTCCCTCGAGAGCTTCTCGGTAATGGTATGGCCAAGAGCGGCAAGGGAAGGAGAAGAATTCATGGTGGCGGTGGAGGAGGAAGGATTGTACATAGATGGGAAGAGGAAGGATCTATACCATGTGAGAAAGAGAAGGGTAGAAGCATATACCTCGAGGCACGGACGCGTGCGTGTTATATGAGGCACAAGGCTGAGAGAATTACAACTAGGAGGTTAGGAAGTTAGGATTGATCTAATCTACAGAGTATCTACGGAAGGAGATCGATCCTAACGATATATCCTGAACAGAACAACACACCCACGCCTAGGACCTGATACACATGGTTTATACAACTACCATGTGTATACAGGAGATTACATTGTCTAACAAATTGAAGAAGCACAATTCAAGCTGAGGAACCACCATTGGCTACGTCGGTGAGCACTTCTGCGAGGCGGTTCTGGCCATCATCATCCTGTGTTTGTAGTGGTCGGCGTTGAAGTCCTTCTTCTAGGAGCCAGGAGTTAGGAGAGTAAGTCGATATATAACGACATCTATCTCTATATAATATGTGGAATTTTGCTAGGTTGTACTTCCGTGCCACCTAAGGTCATGTGTTCAAACCCCTTCTTGTTCACCTATCTCCTCCAAGACCCTGACAAGCAGGACCCGCATGTCTCTGTGAGATAAAGCGATATTCATTCCTCTTGTACGCTGACAAGCGGGGCCCACATGTGTCATATAGGCAGAGTTAACAGGAATATGCGGATATTGTCTCATGGCGATCTAAATTAAGGTCTAAACGCTCGGGAGTGCGACAGACCAAAATGATTTTTTGATGGAAATAGACATGCCAACAGAAAATGTGAGTAATATTTTCGGCCAACATGTAAAAACACAACAAAAAGAAGATTGATCAAATTTGCAGTGGAATGTTGCAGTTTTGAACCCATGCTAAAAAATTCAAAAGGATAATTAGCATGGTTTTGAACCTGCAATTATATTTTTAATAATTAGAGCAGTTTTAACATGCTCCCTCTTACCCCCTCCTTTCACATGAGAAGTAAGAGTATATAATAGATCTGATCCGTTGATCTCATTAATTTGTGCTCTGATTAATTAGTGATCTCAAAATATATTTGCTTATTTATTAATTTCTATAAACAAGATTCTTGAATGAGTTGCCATGTGTGTGAAACTATGGCAGAACATTCATAAAACTACTTGGAGTCTGAGGATGGACTAAAATTACCAATTTAAAAGCTAAAGAAATATATATTTTGTCTATATTCAATGGAATAGATGATTGAATTTAGATTGGAAAATAACAGTCTCAACCGACGGTAGAAACAATCCGTGCCATGAGCTTCTATTTGAACGAAGTTGTCTGTACATTAATCAATTCATCTTCTAATCAACTTAATTCCACTCTATGGTGACACTAGAAATTTGGAACTTCTCCTCGAGAATTTGCGAGAAATGCCTTAGCCAGCAAAACTTACGGACTTTGGTGTGCCATTGAACGGGTAGTTGCACGGCAACTCCGGAACTCCGGCTTATATATAACTCGTGGCTTAGCCAGTGAGCTTATGGATTTTGATGAACCTCAAACTCATGAGGACATTTGGGTGTGACTCACTTGGCCTTCTAATAACCTTGCTATTGATAACAGAGATTTTATTACCTAGCACTATGAGAAAAATGGGATGTTCTCGGTTTAAAGTGTGTACTCGCGCTGAATTTAAAGAACACTATGGGTGAGATAGGGAGCTCTAGTGATGCTGTGAATGGAGAAAGGAGACTATGGAATATTATTTGGAAGGCCCAAGTCCCTCAGAAAATCAAAATTTTTGCTTGGCGTGCTTCTACGAACAGTTTGGCGGTTCAAGTAAACTGAGTTAAACACCACCAAACTACAATTGGGTTGTGCTTGATTTGTGGCGTCGAAGATGAATGTGTGTTTCATGCTCTCGTGAGATGTCCCAAGTCTTGAGCGCTCCGTATGGCGGTAAGGGAGGTCTGGAACTTACCAGATGATGAGATATTCAAATTTTCTAGACCAGATTGGCTACTTATTTTATTGGATCAGTTATCATCTACGGTGCGCAAGCAAATTATACATGTTTTGGAGGGCACGGCACCTGAGGAATGATTTGATTTCGTGGACAGGTATTCTCTAGTGGATCTTAAGTTGGAAGCATTCATCATTTCTAGGTTGATGACAAGTTTCAAGATATCCAAGATTAACAGAAGGGCCAATAGGGTGGCGCACGAGATTGCAAAGTTTAGTTTTGTTAATAGGTCTGATGGTGTGCTTCTTAATAGTGTTCCGCCCTGCGTGGCTCTTGTAACAGACGATTATATGAATGTTTTCAATTAATTAATATATGGTAGGGGTTTTTCAAAAAAAATAACCTTGCTATTGACTCCACAAAAAAAACTTCCTATTGGCGAGTCCATGGGCATTACTGCATCTTTTATATACTTACTCTTGGCAAAGTGAAGCAAATCACGGTGTAAGCATGGTTGAATGCATTTTCTTGGGTTTTACTGAATTTTCCCCAGGGAACGTATTTTTTTACGAAAATGATATAGAGTGAAAGTTCCCTGGGAACAACTTTCTGAGTGAACGCTCTCTAATGCATGGAGTCCCCACATGAATCTCAACACGGTGACAATGTGGCGATTCCCGTCGGCGCACAGTTTTCTCCCATCCACCCTTCCAAGCGAACATATCATTTCTCTCAGCGGTAGCATGATAATTACTGAAAGCATGTGTGGCAACATTTTTGCTCACTAAATCCTCTCAGAGCAGATGATTGTTTGCTCCAGGCACTAGAGAGAACACATTCCGTCACTATTAGTGTCCTTTTATAGAAAAAATGTTGACCATGTATTCAGAAAAAGTTAATCTTTTTATTTGAATACTAATAATCAAGCATTAAAAAATTGTATACAAAAAAGTTTACCATGTATTAAAAAAACTTTATAAATGTGAAGGAAAAATGTTGACCATGTATTAAAAACATGTGTAAAAACATAAAAAAAAAACAAAGAAACAAGAAAATGAAAAATAAAAACGAAGAAACAAATGCAAAAGAGAATGAAAAACCGATAAAATCAATGAAAGAAACAAAAGAAAAACAAAAAAACAAAAAATGAAGAATGTATACCAAAACCAAACAAAAGACAAAAGAAAGGGTAAAAAGGAAAAAACCAAGGAAAGAAACGAAGAAAGACCATTTTTTGAAAACCAGTAAAACTTGTATTTGAAACACAGAGAAAAAAAGGTGAAAAGAAGAAGAAGAAACAATGGAAAACAGGACGTGTAACCTCAAGTAAGACGCGCCATATAATTCTATATCAACGTAAAATGGTCTATATTTATATGTTTACCCCTCTCCAGCCTTTTATCTCTTTGACTGGCCCCCTTTCTATAATATGCTTGGCTCCGTCCCTGTCTCTTCTTGCATGCCATGAACCTTGTTCTCATTGCTTATCTACATGGTAATGCCTACCCATCTATTGCATGGATGCCACCCAATTGTGGTTCCAGCCCAATCAACCCATTGAAGATAATTGTGTGCAGCAATTGTTGATGCTACTCAAGCTCAAGATTAAAGTGTCGGACACCAAGCAATGTTGCCCGCTACTTGGTGGGTGGGCTTACCTCGACGCATTCATCTGTGTTTGCAATGCCATCAAGGTCAACCTCATTGGCATCATCACCATCAACATTCCCATAGACCTTACCCTCCTACTAAACCACGGTCACAAGACATATCCCTCCGGTTACACCTGCTCGTTATGAGCATATAATTTATTTAGGTTTATAGTTGTGTGTATGTCATTGGTGTATCATGTTGTGTAATCTAAACTCTTGAGATGGAGCTTGTGTAATTGAAGATACTCCCTACAATAGATAGGACCATTGCAAACAGTTTAGAGACAACATTAAGGTTGTCAGAATCGCAACTCAAATCTTAGAATCTTACGACCTTATGATCCAAACAAGCCCCTCCGATTCTACGATTTTGCTCATAGAATCTAAGTTTCTCTGATCCTGGTATTTATCGTTCTACGATTCACGATCCTATCAACGGAGCTCCGATCCGATTTAGAATCTCGATTCTGACAGCTTTGGACGACATTGTAGCCGATTATTTGAAACATTCAACTATATATGATGTATTTATGTGAAAATTTGATATGGGGCACAGGAGCATTTGGTCACGATATCTGTACCAAAGAAATATCTGGGGATGCTTGCAATTGGTGAAAGTTTCTCAAACGGTTTTGGAATAGTCTATGGATGGATCTATAATCAATTGGTCTTACCATGAACCTTCAGCGAGTTCTAGCTTGATCCGGTGAGCGGAGATGCTTGTACGTGGTCATGCGAAGCTTCAGGTATTTTCTCCTCCAAATCAACATAAAGAGCCTTCTTCACCACAAAAGTAACTTGAGATCTTGCCCTCAACCCAGAAATCATGGGCTCCTCTCGCATGCTAAAATTTTGTTTGGGTTATGGTCCTGGATCATATTCGGACTGACGATTCTCTTGCCACCCCGATAAATCCCCAACATTTGGGATATGACCATGGAAAATCGAAAAAAAATCGGTGGCAATTTTAGTGACGCGATGATGGCAAGTTTAGTTGACAAGCATGGAAAATCCGTGCTCCACGTATTTTTTGCCAAAAAATTGTCGTGCATATCAACTAAACTTGCCATCCTCACGTCACTAAAATTGCCATAAAAACATTCGATTTTTCATGATCAAATCCCGAACGTTATGGATTTATCATTTTCATGCAGCCTGGCCAATTATCTCTTTTTTGCAAAAAGGGGTTTACCCCGGCCTCTGAATCACAGGATGCACACAACCATAGCCAATTCGGGAGTCTCTTTTTGTCGAATCCGCAAAACTTGACAGGAAGTAGACTAGTGGAATAGCTAACATTGTGTAGAGCTTTGTCCTAAATTGGGCTGAGCTACATGATGCAGTTCCGGCCATGAAAGGAAGCCTTTGACACTGTGGCCTAGGACCGGAAGTAGACTACCTAGTGGGAGGAAGAAGGAACAAGCGGGTTTTTGAAAAACAACAAACACCCATCCAGTTGATGTAGACAAAGTCAACGATGAAGCTAAACACTGGTCTTGGTGAGTAATCAAAGGTTCAGGCTTCTGGTGGCAATTGGCTGACTTTGCCTTTTCCTTTTTCGTTTGGTGATGCTAGGAATTTCTGGAGATCACTTTGACCATTGTTGCTGCTTTTAGTTCCTTCGTTTGGCTGATAACTGGTGGGTTTAATGCTCTCTTGCATGGTTCATTTTTTGTTCATATATAGCATATGGCTAGAAACATGGTCATTGATGCATTTGAAGGACCATGTCAACTTTCTACCAACGACGAGCATTACTAGAAAATAAAGAGCCAAAGCTTGATGACTCAGAGTCGATACTCGATACCAACAAGAGAAATACAATTTTTTTGTGGAAAATTTTGATAGGACATGAAGGTTATGGGACATGACAGGTGTAAGTGGCCGTAGGTATTGGATGAGATTTAGTGATTATGTGTTGCCCTTTGTACTAATAACAAGAAAAGAAAGAAAAAAGAGAGAATCGATTCAAAACAAAACAACAAGCTCTTCCAGAAAAAAGGATTATGGGCCTTTGAAAAGAAATTGGGCCGGCTTGGTTAATATAGGCTGCCAGGTCCATTGAAAGGAACGAGACGAAAGGATTTGGTAGCTCTACTATTCTCCAAAAAAAGGAAAAAAAGGGTAGCTCTACGTGAATACGATACTACTACGATTGAATTGTAAATCTCTTTTGATCCCTCGACTCGATTGTCTACGCCATCATGCTCCGCTGGCATGTTCACAGAAGTTTTTGAAGAATCTAGTTGGTATTGTCTATGGTAATGTCTTCGAGTACTACCGGACAAGTCAACCGTAACGATGGCCATCTTGCGTCCCGGTGATGTCGTGTGGAGGATCCAACAAAAGAATGTGGATGTGACAGGTAGCAGACATTTGGTTGTATCATATCACAACCGCATGGTTACTCTATGCGCAGGCAATTGGTTCATGTATGAGTTGATCACAATCGATGGAAGAGAGTATGCCCGCGATCATAGCTACCTTGTGGAATCGCGTGGCGAGCTTATATGGGCATCCATCATGCGTTAGCATTGCTGGCGGGTCTGTGGTGACCCGCCATTGGGAGCTCTCTTGGTTAAGCTAGAACCGCGGGAAGGAACGAACGGGGACAACAAGCGGCGATCGGTGGATAAAGATGTACAAAGCTTGCACGCTCGCTCGTTCTTCCTTGGTTCCCCGGCCAGCTTCGCCGTGGATGCCACGGATATGGGCATGGCTGGTGGGTGTGCCCACTTCGTGTTTGTCAACGACCTGTACAGGTATAACCTCTTGAATGGTGAGGACAAGCTCTTGAAGGAGCCGGACCCCGAATGGGTCACCAACCTGGTTCATCTGTGGCTCTGGCCTCTGCCTACCATTGGTCTGATTCAAAAAATCAGGGAAAGGCTCGAAGCTTATAACAAGGGGATAAAAGAATAATAATTTAGGGGTTCTTTGGTTTGAGACTAAGGTTGTCTAGGGTTGCCATACCTAATGTTAGGCAAGTTTGACCAACTTAGGTGGTTGTTTGGTTCAAGCCACACCTTAGGAAAGCCACACTAGGATTCCACATCACATACACTCAAAAAGTATGGCAAGATTCTTTCAGGCTTGTCAACTTGTGACTCTCATTTTGAAGAACTAATCTTAGGCAAGTTTGGCAACATTGTATGGCAAAGTGTGACGTTGTTAGGCCTAGAACCAAACAGTCCCTTAGTAACTAGGATGCATTGTGGAATTTGAAAACCTTAATTCGAATGTGCCAATGCCTCAAAATTTGTGGTTTAATTAATTTTCTATCATTGTGAGTTCGAAAACTATGGCTTTAATTAATCTGGTGTCGCAATGAGTTGCTTTAGTCTTTTTTGAGTCATACCATTGTATTCTTTCAAAGTGTGCAACTCTAGTGAAATATTGTGAAATCGGCATAGCTCGGATGATCATTTTTTGTTGTGGTGAAATGTGTACACTTGGGTTCAAGTCCTAGATTTTGCATGGGCCTCATGCTTTTTCCTAAATTTATTCCAGGAATTTGATGGCTTTATTCTTTCGTAAGTATGAGTGTATGTGTGTGTAAGCGTTTACGTCTGTATTGTGTTTCACAAAACGGAAAAAACTTGAGTGGGTTCCTTTACAAAATTATACAGGTGGAAGACACGTTTCTATCTAGTAGTTGAATCTCTCGTAAACAGTCCTCTGTTTATAGCATGGTGCAAAGCAACGAAACAAAAACTAGGTCGCAATTTAGGTGGAGATCCAGCAATATGGTGGATCTCCGCATGAGTAATCAGCCTATGTGTTCTAAAACCTGCGAATCAAGTAGGCTCGTAATAATTCGGGAGCACATGTGACATGTGCCGAAAATACTTATGGTTTCAGTCAAATTGTCCCCTTGTCCATTGGATCTGCGTCCAAAGGCTGAAAACCGAGATCGCTGGGTTGATTGAATGATTCTTTTCATTCGTTTTATGCATGGCGCAGCAGCCTATACTACTACTACTAGTAGTAGTAGTATATAGTATATACTAGAAGGGTTGGCCGTGCTTTGTTGCGCCGTTGGTGTTGTTGGGTTTCCTACAAATAATAATCACTATGTTCAAAATATAAGTTGTATTACTTTTTTGAAAATTCAAACCTAAAATTGATCAAATTTGTATCAAAGCCCGTAACATCTAATCGGTATTTTAGATTCATCATGAAATGCATTTTCATACTTATTTTGTTTAATATTATAGATGTCAATATTTTTGCTCTGAACTTGGTCAAGGTTAAAGAATTTTTGACGTTCCAAAAAACTAATAACCCTTATATTTAGTTTGACAGGTGGGGAAGATCATAGAGCGTGTTTTACTTTTATGTATAATGCGGTGATTTGGTGGACTTCATGGTGTAATTATGTGTTGTCCGCTAACCAACCTATATTTATGTGGGTATTTTTTTGTGTCGGTGGTTGCATGTACTATATGCTACAATATCACATGGTGACACTTTTTTCCTAGGTGGTGAGAGGGTGCACAGGATTCAGATGTTTTTTATAGGATGGTTGTTGCTGATTGATTTGAAAAATCATTAGCCCGGTCAAAATTGTAGACCAAATCCAAAATTGAATACCTCAATTGAATGAAAGAGCTTCAAACTTAGGGAATATAGTGAATTAAAAGAATTGAATGGAAAATCCTGAGAAATTGTTGACCCGATCAAAATCAAGTGACTCAATTCTTAATTGAATACCTTAATTAATTTAGAGGCCTTAAAAATTGGAAGCATAGTGTATAGTATAAAAGAACTGAATGAGAAAGCTTTGAGAAATTGTTGAGTCTGTCAAAATAGGATGATCCAATTCTAATTGGAGACCTCAATTGAATGTGGGCTCTTTAAAACTAAGGAGCTTAGTTTATAAAGGATTAGCCAATCAACTTGCTAAAACTTGTCCTTTATGCATGCAGACTCACTTTGCATCTAAATCACTGTATAACCATCATGATGTACATAAGTTTTCTTAACAAGTATATTTGCTTCCACGCGCATATATTGTACTTAGACAAAAATAATGAGAGGAAAAAATAGGGAATTAGAATATTGATTCTAGTTTTTTTTAGCAACCATTATGCTAATTTTTTAATTAAAATCACACAATAAATTACATTGGTCATATCGGATTTCCGTAATATTCTTACATTACAGGCATTAAGGTGTGGAATTAAGATCAACACAACGATCTGGTTAAACAAAATTTGTGACCTGGTTAAACAAAATTCTTTGTAATAAAAAAAACTTAAACTTAAACTTAAACACAAAAATAAATAAAAATGAATCAAAAACAGAAACATAAATTTTCTAATATGCATTGGTATTATCCAGAAGAAGAATGAAAATGAAAGAAAAACATAGTATTGTGGATGTCGATATTCTTTAGCTTGATATAATATATTTTTACTTAAGACAAAAACAATATGGGTAGTAAAAAGAATACGAAGTAGTATTATATAAATATGCCTAACATAGACTATCGTAAAGACTTGTTGTCAAACTTATTTATAAAGAGGATTCAAAATATATTAAAAATTGGCACAAAGAATATGCAAAATTTCTACAATTCGGGATTTGTTCAATAACAAGTGCAAAATGCACACAAAAAGTGGGAACTAAAACTCCGATTCTAGCCTTTTATTTCTGCAACCATTAGACCAATTTTTTAATTAAAATTACACAATAAATTACATTGGTCATATCAGACTTATACCACGGGATTTAAGGTGTGGAATTAAGATCAACACAACAACCTGGTTAAGCAAACTTTGTTGATCGTACAAAAGCAAAAAATGAAACTTAAAAAAATAAAAGAAGACATTTTCTAATGAAGAATGAATTAGGTGCATTGGTATTATCCTAAAGAAGAAAGAAAATGAAAGAAAAACTTGGTATTGTGAATGTTGATATTTTTTTCTATAAGCTCGATATAATTTTAAAAAGGTTGACTAAAGACAAAACTAACATGAGATGCAAAAAATAAAACAGGGGTACTGTGCAAATATGCCTAACATGGACAATCATAAAGACTTATTGTCAAACTTTTCCTTATAAAGGGGAACATGCACAAAAATGTGCAAAACTTGCATGGTTTGGTAATGAAGAACAAGTCTAAATTAGTGCAAATTTATAATAATGATGATGATTCAAAATAGATCAAAACAAGAAAAACATCCATTCTAGGTCTATAGCAAAAACAAATCAAGTAGTATCACACAATTACAATTTCAATATGTCGTCACATGCACATATATAGAAGAAAATCCTTACCGCCAAAAAAAGTCGACTACGCATGGGTGACAAAGACACTATAAAATATATTTTATTAATTCAATTAGATTAATTACAAAAACATTTTTCATTTTAAGCTCCTACCAGAAAATTAAGTACGGCCACATTGCAAGATCAAATGCGTCGTTGCTGGCACAAATATAAGAGAAAGATCTATGACTAAATGATGGCTAAGCATCGATAAACAATGGCATAATAATAATAAAAAAATGTCATATTCTAAGATAGAATGAAGTAGGGCCATTGACATTCGGAAATTAGCAATGGTGCACGGGCACCTTGGTGCCCGTTTCAAAAAATCATTTTTCTGCAATGTAAAAAAAACTGATTTTTATTTGTAAACACACACGCATGTGTATATTATGTATCTGTAAAATTCCATATCGTTTTACTCTCACACATGGCCTATAAAAAAAAGACAAATGTGTAGTTTCAAATGGGCTTCTTTTTTCTGTTATTGGGCCAGAATTTTGTTATTTTTGTACACCTTACAAATTACATTTTTTTCAAAACGAAATTTCATGGATCCGTAGTGAATACATACAAGTTTCCACTGAATTATTTTTGAATTTTTTCGAAACCTTCTAATATGTTTTTTTGATTTTTTTCTACAAAGGGCACCAAGGTGCCCGAGCACTATAACTTCACACTCCATTGACATTGCCTTAGAATAACACACTTTAGGCATGCACACACACATGTCGCGCAGACACGCACGCAGCAGGAACACACGGATACACCGCAGGCAGACACGCACACACGCTGTCAGTACACACACACACTTGCAGAAAGCACACGCGCACGCGCGCACACACACACGCTTCTCCGCCAAAAAAAAATGAAAAAGGACAGACGCGCTGACATGCACTAATGCACATAATTGACTAACGGGGCAGAAAATTTCTGATGCCTGACTAATAGCAAACGCGTAACAATTCAGCCTATTTGCATCGGCCCAGCAATCTTGGTCGATAACACAGGCAACAGTGAGAGTTGACAAGCCTGGGCTCAGGGTGACCGGCAAAGAAAACCAGAAGAACTGGCCGTCAACTCCGGTAACCCAGTTGCGGTGGACAAACTAGACTTTGAGTAGGCACAAGGGACCTTGAACATGCTGCTCTAGCGATGGCAATGCACGACAAGCCATGGTCGGAACCTGGGGTGATTCGCCGAGGACATCAGGCCGATGCCCCATGGCCAGCAGAACGCGGGGTGATCGGTACGTACATCAGCCCGGCGCGTCATGGCCAGCAGGTGGCATGGAGGTAGGGCAAGCTCGAAGCTTGCGAGATTAGTGAGCGCTCGATAGTTTGGCTCCTTAAGCTTGAAGCACTCTTCAAAATAAGCAGAGTCAATCATTGATTTTAGTTCATTAAGCTTAACATGCTTAGTGAACGAGTTAACGAGTAGCTCGTTAAGAGCAACACAGAGAAATACATAACAATATTATTGTGGCATGTCAACCCATATATTCAATCTAGTCAACCCAATTGAACCCATAGCAGGCAACAAACGGTCGCAACTCCTCTTGTAGTCACCATATTTCTTCTTAAAACATATACCCACCCTCTTGTTCCATAGGCCATAACACATCATAGTTTGTTAACCAGCGCTCAGTTTTTAACGAACAGAGCCGAGCATGATTTTTTGCTCGTTAAGCTTAACGAGCTTAATGAGGGGAGCCCTAATGAGCATGAGCTTAATGAGCCAAGCCCTAATGAGCACGCTTAACTTAATGAGCCGAGCCTTAACGAGCCAAGCAGATCGTTAATCCACCAATTTACTCGAGGCACTATGACCCCAATTTGCCCGAGGCAATGGAGCAAAAATGTCGAGCGACCCGAGTTGCAGATGCAACAGCCAATCTCGCAAATATAGGCACGCTAGCTAGAGTCCCTGTAGTACCAGGACTGGGAGTCCGTATTGCACTGCTTGATGTGAAGCATGCGACCATGTAGACATACTGTTACTCAATCAGGGTCACAAGGAGATTTCGGATCCCTTTACCATATCCGGCGAGCACGAATCTCGGGGTAATAGCCATGGGGCTTAAACATATGTAGTATGTCAGACAAAACTTTGAATTGCATCGACAGATTGAGAACATGGAAACAACAGGCAGATAGCAAAAGAGAAAAACACCGGAGAGAGGAGACATGGCACAAGGATGGATGGGAGGATGATGGGGGTTCTAAGCCGGTATCGGGCGTGCTATCGTGTCTCTTACGCAGCAATCTTGTCGTAGTCCACCGCCAAATACACCTTAGAACCTCCGTGGTGGCCGCTCCTCCGCGACGTTCACCCGCAGGGCACGCCCCTCCAAGCTCTGCAGAATTCATCAGATAGTAATGTGAGACCAATGCGGCGTTGGTTATCTCGGTAAAACAAGGTTTGATTCTTGCAGTTATCATGGTATGTAAGAATGTAGGGGAATCAAATGATTGCGAAACTAACCTGTCCATCAAGGGCAGCGATGGCGTCATCCAATTCCTCCTGCGACGCCATTGTCACGAAACCGAATCCCCGTGAGCGCCCAGTGTCTCTGTCGTAGACGACCCTGGCATCGACCACTTTGCCGTGCTCGCTGAACAGCTCCACCAACCTAGAGTCGTCCACTTGCCATGGCAGGTTGCCCACATAGATCCTGAATGAAGACCCAGCATCACGGGGAGGCCTCTCCACCCTGGCTCCTCTAGGTGCCGCCTTGTTCACAATCAGCAGCCTCCCATTCACATCCTGCCCACGGTAAGATCAATCAGCAAAGCACATGTTTGTACATTCTTTAGCACATGCTTAAGCAGCATATGAGTTACAAACATGACTTTGAACAAGGAGAGTAATAATACCAAACACACAAATCAATTAAAATGGGACCTATAACAGGAACCATATGCACACGCAAACCACGAGCATCCATTATATACAGGTTCCATTAACTGAAATCAAAATATTTAAGCACAATAGTCCCATCATCAAGTTCACTCACGTAGCGATGGAACATCTCCACAGCCTTCTCAGCCTCCTCAATGGTACTCATGGTGACAAACCCGAATCCACGGCTCTGGTCGGTTTCTCTGTTGTAAATGACCTGCACATCCACAAAACAGAAACTACATTTTTAGGACAAAGAGGAAAGGCATACAGCCTCCTAGCATCTACTCTCCAACTGCCCCTCCAAAAATAGTGATAAAGCCAATACCATGCTAGGCGTGAATCAACGGTAACAAGACCAGGAAACGGTACATTTTTCTTTACAAATGCATTTAAATCCTCAGCAGCGGAACTTCCTATTAGAAGCCACATCACAGTACGATGGAATTTTCTATATTTTACAGTTTCTGGAAAAGGTATACAACTGTGCCTAACAAGGCAACAGACAATCCAAGACAAAATTACGAGCAAAAACTTGTCATTACTAGCACATACACACAGCATTGGTCGCATGATGCATCCCTAGAAAGCTTGAACAGCTGCCAAGAAGAATCAGCAGCCCCTCCCGGAGAGCTCCAACAGGGCAGCCACCGCATTCAACTAGACATTGTCCAGAACTAAATGTGGCAATTTTCAGTTTTGTGTAACTGCATAATTTCAGAATTTGTGCCATTTTATTCACCAACGGAGTAGGTTATCACCGAGCCCGTATTTCAGGCATTCTCGTCAGCAAACAAGCGTGCGTATGTATGCATAGTGACGGACGAGAGGACAAAGGAACGACCGCAGCAGCCGAAGCAGCGAAGAGGTAGCTGGGCAAGAGGAAGAGCCGCTCACCTCGGAGACCTCGACGACGCCGGCCTGCTCGAAGAGCTGCGCGAGGCGCTCGCTGTCCACGTCGTAGGGAAGGTTGCCGACGTACACCTTGGCCTCCTCAGGCGGCTCCACGTACTCCCCGACCTCCTCCTCCGCCGCCGCGCCATCCTCCACCTCCTCCTCGGCCACGGCCGGCTCCTCCGCGACGGCCTCGAGGGCCTCGTCCTCCGGCTCGGCGACGTCGACGGCCGCGGAGGTCTCGAAGGAGTCGGAGGCGGCGAGCGGGGCGAGCGGGCCGCGCGGGCGGGCGGCGCGTAGGCCGAGGCCGAGGCGGCGCGGGAGCGCCGGCGAGAGCAGCACGAGGAACGGCTTCGGGAGCGGGGCCGGGGCGGCGCCGGCGAGCGCGCGGAGGGAGGCCGCGGCGACGGAGGCGGTGGTGGAGGACGCCATCGCCATGGACGGTCGAGGAGGTGGGCGAGAGGGGATAAGGGATTTTCTGGGTTTGGGGAGGAGAAGGAAGGAAAGAGAGTGAGGATTTTCCGGGATTTTGTTTTTATATTTTCCTTCTCCCCCCTCCCTCCTCGTACCCCTTATCCTGCCTCTGGGCCGGGCCGGGCCGGGCCGGGCCACATGCTGCTTTCCTTCTTTTGGTTTGTATAAGAATATACAGTTCAAAGTTATATCATTTTTGAAGGCCGAGCCTGGAATTGGGAAGCACATAATAGCCTAGATAAATTTTCCAGTTCTTTAGATATCGGTCGCCATTTGTGGCTAGGGGTTCCCCATGATCCCCTAATTATTCATGTAGCCTTGATACTGGTTTGCTGCTAAAAAAGAAAGTTCAAAGTTGATAGTAAAAGGGAAATCCATATTCTACAAAATGACCTTGTGGCCGGGCTCCGCTATCAGCATATGCCAATGATTTTATGCGTCAGAAAGGCAGAAACATGCTCCTTTCATCCAAGGTTGATAGTAAAATCAAAGACGAACTTGCTGAAACCTACACTCCGGAGTTTTCTTTTAGTTACAACTAAGCTGGACAATCCTACTATAAAAATGATGTTATGGTCTTTCATAGATTTGTGCGTTGCACAATCTCTATCAACAAATTTAAATATGCTAAAATATAAACAAACTATGAAGTGCAAGTAATGCTCCTCTACTAAATAGTTCCTGCAATGTGCAATGCCCAAAAAAACTAATGCCATGTGCACCAATTCACCCTTGTATAGCAAACATCAAGTGCACTCAAGAGAAGGAGAAATTCAGCCCTAATTAATTGGTGATTTGGATGACCAATCATAGAGGAGACTGCTTATGCCTATGTGCACAAACAATGGATCATTTTTTGTTTTTTTTAGAACAGAGCATTTGATCAAGTGACAAATGTGTTTTATTGCTTTTTTAGATGAATGTGTTTTATTGCCTGATGGGCCTCATCGGTATGCCGAGGTCATCCCAGCCCACAAAAATGGATTGGGCTTTTTATGGAAGAAATTAGAGGAAGGAGAACATATACATAAGTGCGTGTGGGTGGTTTTCTCTCGTCAAGTAAAAGAAATTAGAGAAAGGAGAACATATACATAAGAGGGGAGAAATTAGAGGAAGAAATTAGTGCTAGAAGAACAAAGTCAAGTAAAAGAAACAACAGAGGACGACGTACACGAAAAGGGAGGTGGGAGGTAGGGCAGATGAAATGTGGAAGCGGAACAGGAAACACTACTGTTTTTGTAGATTGAAAAGGATATGTGACATCTAAAAGTATGTGTTCAAAGCGTACATCATTTGTTTTTAGATGTAAAACGTTTTGGCAGTTTACCACGTGGCAGGTGTGGTGAGTCATCTTGAAATCATTAGAATTAAATCATTCGAAATGTATGTAGTCAATTCACATGAATTTTTTACAGGGTCCTTGTCATGTGTTTCTGTGCGTATATGTAATTCAAAAAAAGGGCATGAGAAAAAAATATCTCATTGTTGCTTTTTTTTGTGTGTGTGACAAGGCTCTCCTTGTTTCCGCCGGTGTCCCTAAAAAAATCCCTAAAATCTAAAACATGCATACGCACGATCTGACGCTCGCGAGCGGCAGTTTTCGGGCCGTGCGATTTGCGCGGATCGAACAGCGCGGAGTCTCCAGGTGGCACCTGGTCGGGGCCAGCCGAGTCGCCCACCTGGTCCGCACGGGGTCCCACCCGTCATAGACAGAACGTGCAGATAGTGGGCGTGGTGGGCGGCTGTTTCGAAATTCGAGCCTCTTCTGTCCCGTCGCCCGTTCNNNNCCTCCCCCTCGCTCTCTCGCCATTTCTCCCCTCTTCTCGCGAGTTCCC
>CBMN010751348.1:0-15258 GCA_000582825.1 Hordeum pubiflorum | reverse complement strand
CCAAAACAAGAGCAAAAGTGTTTTGGAAAAGTAGATATGTTCGACACGTATCACTCCTCTTCTTCTCTCTAGGGTTTCTTCTCTGTTTTAGTTATATTTTCTGGCCGAACACCGTTTCTTTTATACCGGAGTTCCGTAACTTCGATCGGGCTAAAATTTTAAGATGATTGTTTCCTCGTAATTAGCTTCCTTGAGCCCATGGTCTCTCCACAGGCCACCCTGCGCGCCCCAGGGGGTGTGCCCCCTGGACATTGAGGCCTATGTGCCTCTTCTTGCGTTGATCCTTTCCCCAAAAATTCAGATATGTTCCACAAAAAATCCACATAATTTTTTAAATCATTCCGGCTCCGTGAAATTTTCACCTGAAAAAAACAAAAGATATAAAACAGGAACTGGCCTTTGGCACCGGGTCAATCAATTAGTCTGAATTGAAACAATATAAATTCTAGCCAAAATTCGTAAAAGTGGTATGATAACAACATGAAACAGTAAAAAAATATGTCGGAGACTTATCACGCGGTCGTATGGAATGTCGTCTTGCACTCTATTGCTTCCTCGTGTGCTTCCCACTCGATCTCCTCTATGCCCTCTTTACTCCTTTACATGTATTGCCTTGATTTAGTCCATTTTTCGTGAAAACAAAATAAAGATATGATATTGGGTATCCTTTGCATTCGTTAGTCATTAGTAGCAATATCAAAGCGAATATCTCGATTTTTATGAAATAACTCGGTTTGAACTCAAGTTTGATGAGCGTAAAAATAACATCCATCAATGTGGTGGGCCAATATGGAGATGCAACTTTGTTTTGTCGCAATTCCGAACTAGCGAACACTATTAATTTACTTCCGTCTAGCGGCGTGTGTTGTAGCCAAACGTTGTTGGTCCTCTGCGGCACAATAGCTCCCTTGGCAACAACTTTAGCAACGCTTTTTTCCTACGGGCGCTGCTAGCGTGCAAATAACAGTAATATCCAGCTATTCACTGGACGCCGTTGGTAGTTAGCAAGTTAGCGCTCACGTGTGGTTTAGTGAACGCTACTAGTATAAAAATCTTATAAGGGGTTCCCTACTAATGGCTAGCCTCTTTGTATGTTACTCCAAAATTCTATTTTCTATTTCTTTCTCGTTCGTTTTTCTCCCCAAGAATTTGCACACTTGGTAAGAGCATATATATGATATTCAAGCCAAGTCTACGAGCCACATCAGAGCATATGGTTGTACATGCCCCTAGTGGCCCATTCTAATTGTTACAAATGCCAAATACTAAATAGATATCACATGTGCTCTAAAACCGCCTTGATACACTTAGCTTGGGTTAGTAATGGCCAACCCGATGATGACGATGGTTCGGTCAAACTCACCAAGGTACCCCGTTAGGCATGCAAACACGAGGATCGACCGAGAAAAGTGAGTGATGCAATCAATAGAAAGACCAGTTTTTTTGTTGCCTTTTTTGGGCTTCTAGAATAAGATGCCCCCTACCCAGCTTATTCTAAAAGCCTAACCAAAAATATTTTTTAGAAGCCTATTAGCCAAGTCTTAGTTAGTAGGCTTCTAAATAAATAAATTTAGTTGGGCTTATAAATAAGGTGGATAGGAGGCATCTTATTTCAGCTTATTCTAGAAGCCAGCAAAAGAACTGGTCCTAAGGGTGTCGAACATTTTTGAGCATTAATACACAAAGTGAGCGAGTGTGTGTGTGGGATGGGGAGAGTGATTTTCCCGCTATTCCACCGCCGTTAATAAGATGGAAATCACATGCTCATCTTAGCTGAAAATCAATCCAAAATTCTCTTTGGACTTCACAGTCAAAGTTGCTAGGATTTCTATCGTTAACCTTGCATACCCGGTTGGAGGGAGTGTGTAGCTTGCACGGACGAGTCAACAAAACAAACTTTTGAACCCTACTTGAAGTAACTTCCACGACACAAGAAATGCTTGTATCATGAACGGTCCGAGCGCCCTGGACTTGCCCCGGATGCTAACCTGAACAGTCTGGCGCCAAACTGAGGGACCTTGAACTTGCCCTTGATGCTAGCCCGAATAGTTCGGCGTAAAACCGAGCGACCTAGGGGATCTGAGTCTGGATGGTCTGATAGGAGCTCAACCCATGTATGCCCGTCTTGCACGTTTGGGACGGTTCGGGTTGCTGAGAGCAACACTTCAACAGGGAGAGCAACTAGGATTTTTGGCTTTCCGTCTTTGAACTCTTTTGTTAAGGGAAAGGCTATATGACGTGTAGATGTTTCGAGGAAGGACTTCATCAGCTAAATCCCCTATTAAATGGTGTGAGATTCTTGAACTCAAGAAAAACAAATAAACGCTATAAATAACCCGCGCGCAAAGATGTCTAAGCTTTCTTTTCACTTTTTGGGGTTCATCGATGCTCGGCAACTTTTACAACTCGTACTAAGATCTGGCCATGCATTTTAGTGGTCTCATTATTCCATATATCTGTTACCATCAATATCAAAACTCAACTAGAGGCATAGATATACCTTCACAAGTCATGCGTGTGACGTCCAGTCCAAGTCTACAAGGTACCGCGAAGCATATGGTTACGCATGCCCTCTGTGCCTCGTTGACTTGCTACCAATGCGGAGTAGTAAAAAGATACAACACATGCTCTAACCCCTCCGCTGGCCCACTTAGCTCGGAGCAGTAATGTCCAGTAAGGCGTCTATGCTGGCTCGACCCGATTCACCAAGGCACTCCGATAGGTACGCGGACGCAAGGTTAGACCGAGAAATGCGAGCGATGTAGTTAAGAAGCGGGACAAGAAACCCTTTTCTTCGAGCATTATCAATACAACGTCGCGGGAGAGGTTTTTTCCGCCATCGCAAACGTCATTAATTACGTGTACTTCTAGTATATCTGCCTCTCGGCCGAAAATCAATCCAAATTTCATTCAAAAATTCACTTGTTCTGTCTTAATTACCATTACCCTGGTTTCTATTTCTGGCCTCCTGGCCGAGAACTAATTCGAACATTCCTTCAAGATTCACGCCTTTGTCTTGATCACTAGCATTTCCATATCCGGCCTCTGTACCGGACCGGAGGAAAGTACGTGGCTGGCACGAACCACTTTGCCAAAAACAGGCGCCTGAACCGGTCGCAGTAGCTTCCATCCCACGGCGCCAGACGCGCGCGCCTCTGTCCGTCCCCACCCGATACGACACGAGCCTCCCGTGACACGGTCGGACGGACATGATACCCCGCGTCGTCGGATCCGACGGCAGCCACGCGACCGCACGGTATTCTCGCGCGGCTTTCTCGCCCCGGCAACCGCACATTTATCACCAGCCCGCCATTTTTACACTAAGCCCCACGACTTACCCCACAACGAACAGAAACGCCCCCGAGGCAAGCAGCGCGAGAGGCCAAATGTAATTTACCAACTCCTCGGGGGCGCGGCCGCGAAGCGTGTAGCACTTTTGCTTCGGCGAGCTCTCTCCCCCTCCCTCTCTCTCCTCGCAGTCGCAGGTCGCTCGCCCACACACTGTCAAGTTCAACTCCCCGCTCCGCTCCCCCAAAGATTCCAATTTTCCCCCGCCCAGCTCCCAAATCGCCCGCGCGCCCGCCGAATCCCCAGATCCCCACCTCCTCCCGCGCGCCCCGGCCCCCGGCTCCGCCCAATTCTAGGGTTTCCGCCCCCTCCTCCAGCTCCCACCGCCAGATTAGGGTTTCCATTTCGCATTCCGCCCTGCCGGAGCTCGCCGTTCCGGCCGATTGGAGCCGCCAGGGCGCGGCCAGCTGCCTAGGGCCTGGATTTCCGGTGGCAGGGGGGATGTCGTGAACGCCGCAGCTTGCTTGCTCTTCCCTGTCCGTCGGGGAGCTGAGGTGAGGTGAGGTGAGCTGAGCTCAGGTTAGGCTAGGGTTTCGCGCTCGCGAGGAGCGCAGCCGGAGATGTTCTACTCGCAGTTCATCTTGGCCAAGAAGGGCCCCCTCGGGACCATATGGATCGCCGCGCACTTGGAGCGCAAGCTGCGCAAGAACCAGGTCACGGACACCGACATCGGCGTCTCCGTAGGTGGGTGGTTTTCGCTGCCTCACAGGCTCCTTTGGATCTGGGGTCTCATTTCTTGTTGTAATATGCATACCTCGTCCATGATACACCGTCCCATGATACAGGCTCTTTTGCTAGCGCTCATTGCTGCCGTATCCTGTCTGTCAGCACTTCAAGTTTGCCATATCTGGCGTGTTTATGGCGTTGATGTATGCTTATTGCGTAGTTACTGCTAGTGGATTAGTAAAGGTGTTACCTTTTTGCCGCCTGCTAGCCTAACTAGCTCCCAGTCGTCACCAGCGGACGTGTGATTAGTTGCTGAGTATGCCAAGAAGCTCCTTTTTTTTATGTGCTTGACTGCTGGATTACCAGTATTGCACTACATGGTATTTATCTCCTTGCTACCGTCTGAGTAGTACGTACAAGTTTTCAACCCATTTGAGTTGTTAGTAAATAATGTTAACGGTCCAGATGCATTTCTACATAGTCTCAATGGAATCTTGAAAAGAGCCATGCTTTTAGAGCTTTCCTATTGTGGTTCATTGTTTTCTGGGAGTGAAAGGAAATGTCACCTTGATCCTCATTAGACGCTAGGTCACCAAGAGTTTCAAAGATCTAAGATTTTTGTATCCACGGCTATTGGTGGACTTTGTTTCGAGAACTAGGCACTGGTGGACTTGTAAAGCCTATTATAGTGGTTAGGTAAAGCTTATAGTCCGAGAATGTTGGCAGCTTCCTGATGCCTCGTATCTCATGTGTGCTTGTCTACGTGCTATGGCCTAAGGATAATGGTCCACCTTTCTAGGCAGACTACCCCTTGACTAGTTTTTGTGTTTTGTTGTATCTGTTTCGCGGAAGTGTATTTATGCATTGTACATGCGATGAGTAGCGATTTACAAAACCCACACGTGCCGACCATGTTTGAAAACATACACATATGAAAGTTTTCTTCAGCATAGGCCGTTTCAAATTTAACCTCCTCAAATGGGTATTTGTTTTATTTTTTCTCGATGCAGATAATTTGATTTTCTTTGTTGTACATGTACTAAAATGAAGCATAAAGAGAGGGAAGACTTCCAGTAAATGTGCTCTTTACCTGTTGTTGCACCTTGGAACCATTTTCTGTTTACAATCCTGTAAAGAATAAATGGTGTACACATAATAATCTAAAGAATGGTGTACACATAATAATCTAAAGAAAAGGCAACACAACGAGATTATGTTTAATATCCAGACAAGTACATGAAGACAATGCAATGGAAATAAAGCCAACAAATAGAAAGTTAAAGAACTGAATATCATGTGTATTGCCTATTGCTTGATTCTGAGGTAGTAATCCACAACCCTATTATCTTTGGAGGTTTGAATGATGATTGATCACATTTACTTTCTTTCTTCATATGCAATGCTCTGTTGCTAAATGTAAAGGTGATGCTTCCATTTAATGTAAAAAATACCCCCACTTCTTCTTGTAGACAATGATAATGCTGAAATACTCCAAAGGTTGCCAACTAATCCATCTCACTATCCATTTGAAGTATACCATTTAACACATGATGCTCAATATTATGAGGAACCATGGACTTGAAAGAATGAGGCAGTGATGATGTGTAAGTGTAGCACTTCTTGGTGATAAACCTTGGATTGAGACAAATAGGACTTGAAGTTGATCCAAGAAAACTTCCATCTAGTTTTACGTTGTGCAGCAATCCTGAGATACATATATATTTATTTTCCTGTTACTTTCAGGTAGCGTCAGGCTAGGTTTATAATGATTTTAGGCAGCTAAGACGACTAATTTTTTTTATTCCAATTTCAGTATAACATATGTTATCATGTCATCACATGCATATCATGATTACATGTTTTTACCAAGGGACGTGGAGCCGTAGAATATCTAACAAAATATCACGTGTACTTCTATTATCTCTTAACCTAAAAAAAATTCTTGAGAATTGTTGCTTTCTCGTTCTTAGCATGCACATGCATATTTGTGTCCAGAGGTATTGGAAGTTATTATTATGGAATTCTTTGTTAATGATTATCATTATGGCAAACAAAATTGGTAGGTGTAATTTTCTCTTACGAAAAAAAGAATCTGTGTGGATAGTCTATCTTTTTGTTGAAAGAAGTAGTCTACTATGTCACGAGTCAAGCGGTGCAGTGTCAGGTCGGACGCTTTTGGTCTCATGCAGATGCTACTTTTCTGTCATTCTTTGCTGTAGGCTCTTATCATTTTGGCTGAGCCATCGTGCTCCATAAACTGTGTATCATTGACACATGTAATCGTACTTATTTGTGAAGAGATGGCACAGATAATCACAAATCACGAGTACACCATCCCTTAGCAAGAGCATTAGCTTAGAAAGTTAATCGGTGAGAAGATTTATCTCGAGTTTCCAGTATATGGAAACAATGATCTCTCACATGGCTTTAAAAATATTTCTAGTTAATCAACAGTTTGGTGGGTTTGCACAGGAAGGTTTTATACAAACATAAACTCACAAGTCAAAGAAATCAGCACTTTATGACTGGCGCATACTTATGTTGAAGGAACTAGAGAATGTTGTTAGTTTGTTACTGTACTATGAGTCAGCTGGACAGGGCAACTCATCGCCCATCTCTGAAACAATCTCTATGACAATTGATACACTTTTGGATAGAAGTGCTGTTTTGTCCTGATATTTCCTATTTCTCTGTTCCATGTTCTCTTTTTTTAGCCGAGTGCTAATTATTAATATTCCTGCAGATTCAATTATATTCCCTGAGGTTCCGATTGCGCTGCGGTTATCCAGCCATCTTATGGTAGGCGTGGTCAGAATCTATTCACGGAAGGTCAACTACCTATTTCATGATTGCAGTGAAGCTTTGCTCAAGATAAAACAAGCATTTAGGTCTGCTGCTGTTGATCTCCCCCCTGAAGAATCAACTGCTCCATATCATTCTATAACACTCCCTGAGACATTCCATCTTGATGATTTTGAGTTACCTGAGGCTGAATTTCAGGGGTAAGGTCGCAACTCTTGGTGTGATAGGTTTGTTTAAAATATGCCCTTCAGTTGTCTAAAGACTTTTCACCATGCTCCAGGGACATTGATCATCATGTAAGCTCAAAAGAACAGATTACCCTGCAAGACAACCCAGAGAGAACAGGATATTTAACATCTGAATTTGGTTTAGATGGTTGGTCCTTTCTGTGTTCACATCTTTTATTTTTCAAATTATGAACTTATCTGTTAATGATTTAAGCATATCTAAATGTGCAGAAAGATTTGGTGATGGCAGTTCTTCACATATGGGTTTTGATTTGGAGGAGGTAATCTTAACTTAATTAACCTTTTTCCATGTGTCTGCTGCAAACATTTGTGGTGCACATTGTGCATTATATTCTGAATGCTGTTAAGGCTCGTAGGATCATTTATAGGATGACATTGGACAGTTGGTCAATGGTTCGGAGTGTGACATGCATGCATGTCTTCCAGCTGTATGGGTTATTTTGGTTCCTTACATAATAAATGTGCCATATTAATATGTTCCCCTTTTAAAAAAAAAAAACATAATAAATGTGCCAATTCATTGAAACTGAGGTCATTTATATTGGGTTATATTCGGTTCCTTACATAATAACTGTGCTAATTCGTTGAAATTAAGGTCGTTTATGCAAGTCAAAGATTGAAGAAAGCCCTATAACTCTTGTCGTTCTGTGTCTTTTTTACATCATGTGACTTAATTAAATACTCCCTCTGTCAAAAAACGTCTTATATTTTGATAGAAGGAGTAGCTGTCAGAGACAGATAGTATCAAATGTTAAACTCTCTTCAAATGCTGACTTTTTTTTGTCCTCAGGAATTATTGCTGGCGAAGGATCACCCAATTCAACTCGAATCTGGTGATGGGTAAAGTCACATCTTTCGTCTTTTGAACACTAATCCCATGGGTTTTTCTTGGAATCTTTTATATTGCCTGGTTGCAAGGGCCTGTATTTGGGTTCTCATTCAAGGGGTTCACTTTCGTAGTTTCCAAGAAATGATTTTACGTTTCTCCAGGGTGTTTACTTCGATTTTAGTGTCAAACTTTATATTGTATAGACTATAGACCTACTATATGATCAGTTACTAGCCTTTGCTGTCAGATATCTAGATGTCCTTCCATATATGTTTGCATGCTGAGTTGCAGTTTTCTTGATTTGTCATGCATACCAAGAAAACATTTTTCACTACTTCGTTGCCTAGGCATTTTTGAAGGGGCAATGCCTTGCATCTGTCTTTTTGCTCATATTTTGCTACATTGACATTCCTTGTGTCTTTCCTTTTGTGTCTCCAGTATCATCATTCAAGGTCAATCATCACTTCATCCTACTGATATGGATGTTGACGATAACCCAAGTAAAGATGAAGGCGCTGAAGGATACAACAAAATGGATGATGAACCTTCTACTTCCAGCAGGCAAAATCAATCAAATGCAGATGATTTAAGGAACAATATTCCTAATTGGACTGGTTACAATTTGCGTACCCCTGATTTGAATGATATGCTTTTCCACAATGAAGATGATGCAGGGCCATCAACTTCATACTATCAGCCTAGTCCCTTCCCTTGTGATGATCCTGCATCTCCTGCGTCTCCTGCATCTCCTGAGTTTGTAAGCGCTCAAGCCCCGGCGACACCTGGCTTAATGGAAGAAACAGTTCCTTCCAGAGTGCACGAAAGTCCTGTTCTGAGTCCGCAACGGAAAGCTTCACCATCAAGCAACGAGGAAACTGCAAAGGTTGACAATTTTGCTGCTCCACCCTCAGATTTTCTCCATTCAGCTGCAGCAAATGCTAATGATGCTGCTGGTGCTGAGATGACGGGATTTGGATTGGCTAAGCCTGTGGAAGTTGGGTCTTCCGGTGAAGTACAGGAGAATTTTGCTGCCCCATCCTCAAATTTTCTCCATTCAGCTGCAGCAAATGCTAATGATGCTGCTAGTGCTGAGACTGCTGAATTTGGATTGGCTAAGCCTGTGCAAGTTGAGTCTTCTGGTGCTGTAGCTCCACCCTCAGATTTTCTCCATTCAGCTGCAGTAAATGCTAATGATGCTGTTGGTGCTGAGATGGCTGAATTTAGATTGGCCAATCCTGTGCAAGTTGAGTCTTCTGGTGCTGTACAGGAGAATTTTGCTGCTCCACCCTCAGATTTTCTCCATCCAGCTGCATCACATGGTAATAATGCTGTTGGTGCTGAGATGGCTGAATTTAGATTGGCTAATCCTGTGCAAGTTGAGTCTTCTGGTGCTGTACAGGAGAATTTTGCTGCTCCGCCCTTGGATTTTCTCCATCCAGCTGCATCACATGCTAATGATGCTATTGGTGCTGAGATGGCTGAATTTAGATTGGTTAATCCTGTGCAAGTTGAGTTTTCTGGTGCTGTACAAGAGCATTTTGCTGCTCCACCCTCAGATTTTCTCCGTCCAGCTGCAGCACATGCTAATGACGGTATTGGTGCCGAGGTGGGTGAATTTAGATTGGCTAATCCTGTGCAAGTTGAGTCTTCTGGTGTTATAAGGGAGATGGATTTTCTGAGGCAACACTGTGCAACTGTGGATATGCCACCAGAACCACAAACATCAAACCTGGTGGCTACTGTTGATAAGTCGGTGGGAAATACGGACAATATAGCTGTATCAGGTCAAACACTACCTTTTAAAGCAACCATGGGAAGTGTGCCATTTTTTCAGAATACTTCAGAGCCACGCGCTAATGGTTCTACCGAGACATACCTGACAAGGAATCCAACACGTTTTAACGAGGGGTCAGTAAACATGCAAGGTAAAGTTGACTTTACTGTTTCTCTTTTCAAAGTCTCAGAATTCTTGTGGCCATCTGATTTTTTACTATGTTTTTGGCAGGGTATAATTTTCTTGCTTCTAATGCATCTGTAGAGCCATACCCTAGTGGTTCTACCGAGCCATGGGTGACAGGGCAACAGCAACAAAGCTTTTTGTCCCAAGCAAGTTGGGGTAGGCCTAGTGGTCCTACCGAGCCACACTTGACAGGCCATCCAACACATTTCAATGAGGGACCAGTAAATGTGCAAGGTAAAATTGACTATTGTATTCTTTTCAAAGTCAGAATTTTTGTGGCCATCTGATTTTTTAATATGTTTTCTGGCAGGGTATAATCTGCATGCTTCTAATGTGTTTCTCGGACATAACTTACAAGAAACACCACCAGGAATGACACACAGTAATATATCAACTGCAGCTTTCCAACAGAACACTGGAACAATACCGCAGTACATGTCATATAATGATAGACCAAATGACATGTTTACCTCAAATTTCCCAGAACGTGAGAGAATGCTGTCAGCTCCATATATTGGATTCCGCCAGACAAATGACTTGGGACAGTTAACTGCAGAGAAAGGAATCACTGAATCTGATGGAAGTAACAAAATTGGTAGCCTTAGTAGCAGAAAACGTCACTTGGAGGATAGCATGCCAGCTCCAGAGAGTAGGACTACTGAAAATTTGTCCAGCAGACCACATGGTCAAAGAACTGCTAATGCTGTTCCTAACGATGATGATATATTGGCATCCATTTTAGGTATGGATAATTTAATCCACAGAATTTTTGTTGCATGATCTTCCTATGTTGTCTAATCACATCTTTTTGTATTAGTTGGTAGAAGAACCCCTGGATTGGTGCTTGATTCAACACCAATACCACCTAAGGCATCATCTTCGAAACGCCAAAGGTTGACACCGCAGACCGCGCTGACACCCAAGACCAAGACACCCAAGAGAAGAGTGAAAATGGACGATGCCATGGTTATACATGCCGAGTACGTATATGCTTCATTGCCTGCCTCTAATGAACTTGTTTGTGGAAACTGTGTGACTATCCTTTCAAAATGTATTGATGAACGGAGCCAGTACGAAGAAATTATGGGATGTCCTTGTTTTGTTACCATCACTTCCTTCCTCGTCAGAAATGAATACGATGATCTTACCTTGGATCCTTGATTCCTTAACTTAATTCTTGTCTTAATCAGCTGTAGTAGAAACAAAGGCCATTGCTAGTAAAACATTCAACATTCCCCTTTTAACGCGTTTACTGTGAAGTGTGATATACCTGTTTTTTTTTGTACTTCTTACCATTTCAAGAAATTCTTTGTATAATTTCAAGAAAACACGGCGCACTTTCCTTTAGCTTCTTTTACTTACCGTGGCATTCTTTTCAATGGATGAGTAGTGGAGAAAATATGAATCTTTTGAGATTACGAGTCTTGTAAGAAATGTTCTTGCCAAGCTATTGCACCTTTACAAGTGTGCTATTGCTACCTTTATTTATAAGACTGTCATTCTTCAGCGCACAATTCCACTGTAATATGCACATAGAGTATACTATCACAGAACAGTACAGACCATTTCGTCCAAGTAATGTTCTATTGTGAGCTTACTTATTGACTCTTCCCTTCTCCAGTATTATACGGCAGCAGCTGATCAGCACTGAGGATATAAGGCGCATTCGTAGAAAGGCTCCATGCACCCGTACTGAAATATGGATGATCGAGAAAGGTTCACTAGAAGCTGATATATTCCGCGAGCCTATATTTTCCTGTAAGTTCTCTAAATTGACTTCGATTTTCTGTATCCTCTTTCATCGCTGATGTTAACTTCACATAGGAAGCAAATTAAGCAGAAGTTAATTGGTGTATTACTCTTACCATCTTAGTATTATTCTACTCCCTCCACTCCCTCCAAACCATGACACTTATTTTGGACCGGAGGGAGTAGTATTTAGTGGTTGTGTAACCGGTGTTAATTCCATGTTTTCATTCTTTACTCATGGATGTTTTGCTTCCCAATTAGGTATGCACAAGGACCTGAACGATTTACACCATCGAACCTATGAGTCTGTTTCTCAATTCACCGTACATAACAGGGAACCACAACGACAAGTAGACTTGTCTGAAACTATCCCAGCAGATAACAGCAATGCTGGCATCTCTGGTGCAGAGGGAAGTGCATCTCTTGATCACCAACTTCATATGGTGCTACCAGATACCAACAATGTTGATGTCTCTGGTGCAAAGGACAGTGCGGCTCCTGATCACCAACTGAATATGGGACTACCAGATGGAGCTCACAACGTTGGCATCTCTGGTGCAAATGACACTGCAGTTCTTGATCACCAGCTAAATATGGGACTACCAGATGGAGCTCACAACGTTGGCATCTCTAGTGCAAATGACAGTGCAGCTCTTGATCACCGACTTCATATGGGACTACCAGATGGAGCTCACAATGTTGGCATCTCTGGTGCAAATGACAGTGCAGCTCTTGATCACCAACTTCATATGGGACTACCAGATGGAGCTCACTTAGATGCTACGCCACAAGAAGCAACTGATACAGTTGATGCTACAGCTGCATTTGGTTTGCAAATGCCATCTGACAAACGTGATAATAACATTGAGAAAGTAACTGAATTTGGTGACGGGAAAGAAATTCCACTTGTTGACGAAACAAATGCTGTTACGGACATTACTGCTCATGATAATACACTGGATAAGGACTGCCATCATGATGTTTCAGCAGATATGCAGAGGAATACAAATGCTGATACACCTCTCTTTGTGCAAGATGGCATAACCCATGATTCTGCTACTATAACAGATGCTCCAGATGTTGCTTTGCATAGTTCTGGCCCAGCTTGTGCACAAGCAGTGGACGATCGGGAAGGGGAATTGAGTGACATTGTTCACAGTGATATTAATGCTTTTGTGGATAAGGAGATGCCCGCTTCTGAGATTACTGGACTGGAATTCACTGAACATGCCTCTGGTTTTCCTCAACCAACGGAGGATGAGAATGCTGTGTCGGCCATGGGAGAAAATTCTGGCTTGCAAGAAAACAACGCAGGATCCTTCATGGACATGGACAACACAGGGCATGACTTTGCACTGAAGGAATGCAGTGTAAGTCCACGTAGAAGTTTTCACTTATAAGAATGATTTGTTCCTATAACTGCTAAATGCAGCATGCATTCTACTGGTTGCGTCTGGCACATCCTTGCAATGCAACTTTATGCACTGTTTTATTTCGTTGTCAGTAAAGCCAGATCATAATTGATATTTGGTTTAAATTACAGGATTTTGGAAGTGCAATTCATGGTGTCGACACAGGTAATTCTTCTGTCCAGATAAGAACCATGAACTTGTACCCTAGCATGGTGTGGATTCATTATGGTTGCAGATCATCTGTAAATGTTTCAGAAAAAGCATGTCCAAGTCCACATTGTTAACTAATATTATAGTACATCAAGTTCTTCATAATCATGTGCTTACTATGTCGCCGCGAGAGATTAATTAAGCATTTAACATAGGTCTACTATATATCATTTCAGATTTTGTACACTATGATGATGATGGGGACTTTGATGAGGCAATTGATCTTGATGATGATGATGATGAGCCAAATCCTGACGAATTCCAGTCTCATGATGCACTTAGTGGCTGGTCTTCTCGTACAAAGTACAGATGGACCTGATTTAATTCCTTCAGACTTGCGTTCAGATTTTCCCCAGTTTTTTCACTATGTGTTGCTATTTATTTGTGTGCAGGGGTGTTGCAAGATATCTCAAGACTTTATTCGATGAAGAGTCTGGTCGGGGGAGAAAGAATGTGGTCATTGATCATCTGGTAAATGGAAAGTCTCGGAAAGAAGCCTCAAGGATGTTCTTCGAGACCTTGGTACGTCATCAATTTTGCTTCATGGTCCTTGTGCCTTATTTTGCATGATGCTAGTTACCCATTGTAGAAAAAGGTGCGTGTAGGCAAGTAGGCCGCATTTATAGTTACATCTCCATTTATTATGGCATTTCACGTTTAGCATCTTCCATGAACATGCCTGCTAGCACCATGCCTTTGAATAGATTCTGTCTGTAACATATTTCGTATTACACCCACAACGCTCTTGTGCCGAACCTGGTTGTTTGTACCCCGCGTTGCATGGGATCATACCACCCATCACAGTCCGTCAGTACTTATGTTGCGTGCTCTGCTCCATTGACAGGTCCTGTCAACGAAGGACTACATTCAGGTGGAGCAGCTGAACCCCTTCGATTTAATAAACGTGAAGCCAGTGTCCAAGCTCCTGAAGACAGATTTCTAGACCGAGAAGTGGCATGATATACATACATCTTACAATATCTGTCACAGCACCGTCAACAACATACAGATTGTCTTCTTTGTCTTCACCTTCGTCGTCGTCGTGACTTGGCCCCATTTTTCGTTGTTTGTTGTTAAATTTATCCCTCCTCCGTAGTATCGTTCCGCACTAATCTTGTGCCTAGCTGATCTGAAGCTGAGCTGAAGTAGTAGGGCTGTGTTGTTGTGCTCCATGCTGGCTGGGTGTATATATGATGATTAGCCCTGTGTAAAGCTAAGTTTTATGTGTCCGTGTAATGTTGGTAGCGTCGTCTGTCGGCTCGGAAGAAGTTAATTGCGTGCCCATTGTCTCCTTGGAACAACAGTCCCTGGGAACTGTATGCATCTGGATCTGCTGGACTGCATGTATTTGGAAGTCTTCCTCATGTTTCAGTACTGGATTTTACCGTCTTTATAGAATTTGGCAACAACTTTCTCTGTTTGTTCTTTCTGTCTGTTTGTTCTGTGAAGGTAACATTTTTTTTTTTTTGTCTTCTGGTTTGACTCTGAATTATAGCATGAAGAACATGATGTGTTGTTGATCCACGAATGAATAAGGTTTGCAACCCCGCTGCCGTTCCATTTGACAAGGAAGGGATTACAGAGTGACCTGTGAACCGTAGCTTTTAAGGTAGCAGCAAAGCGTCTCGCTCTCGCTCTCGCTCTTCACTGTACCTGGAAAAATGGATGAAAGAAAAGAAAAGAAAAGAAAAAGTGATATAGACGACGACAGAATATGGGAATGATGATTAGAAGACAAGCTGACTGATCGATCGAAATCGGTGGGAGGGCGATATGCAGGATGTCACGCCGCCTGATATTCCTCCTGGATGGAGTCGATGGACGGAGCACGGAGCAGGCCGGAAAGCAACAAAGCGACGGAAACGTGGCGAAAGTCGGTGCCGGAATTGCTAAATCGTTTCGGCGGTTGCTTAGCGACGTCCTCTGCCGTGCGACTGGTTGTCGGTCTTAGGCTGGTGCTTATGCATCACGCCTATAGCCGGGCTATAGCGCCTCCACGTCAGCTTTTTACCTCCACTCTCACCCCACTCTCAC